>JAGFNQ010002580.1:262095-285463 GCA_024364735.1 Boesenbergia rotunda | reverse complement strand
TGCTCGGACTTGTTCGTGCAAAGCATGGCAGATTAATAGGTTTCTATGCAAACATGCATGTTCAGCAATAGAGTCAAAGTCATTATCAGTATATGATTTCTGTGACAATACTTTAAAATAGAGTTGTATTGTGAAAGCTACAAAGGAATCCTAAATCCGATCCCTACATGTCACATGTCTGAGTACAATCTCGAGCAGCAATTTGTAATCAATGCTCCCATTGTTCGAAGCCAACCAGGCAGAAGAAGAACTCAATGTTGGTGCAGAATGCACCTAAGTCAAACCTGTGTTTTGATAATGGCAACATAGGTCAAAAGTTAAGTCTTTCTTGTTTTCTAACAAGTTAATCAAGTGTGCAGGAAAAGCCCTAGCAAAGGACAACTAGGCAACTGGCAAAGGACTGCCAGTGGCAAGGCCCTAGCGAAGGACTGCTAGGCAACTGGCGAAGGACAGCCAGTATCCAAGCCCTAGCGAAGGACTGCTAGGCAACTGGCGAAGGACTGCCAGTATCAAAGCCCTATCGAAGGAATGCTAGGCACCGGGCGAACGACAGCTCAGCATCCAAGCCCTGACAAAGGACCGTCAGGCAAAAGTCCAACCAAAGGAACGGTTGGCATCAGGTAAATTCTCCCGAGAGGAGTAGGTGAGGACACGTTCCCCGTCGAGGGAACAGTAGGCGTCGGTTCGACCTAGGACTCCATTTTGGAGACCAAAGTCAGAACCAAGACAGCTAAGGCTGTATGAAATAAATAATTAATTGTGTCATTGTGTTTTGGACTAACCCTGGATGCAGGACCGAAGGAACGTGTGTCTGCAACTCAGAGAGCCTCAAAGGAGTGAGGCAGCAGCTGAGTAAGGCGCCCTGAGTGTCCAGGGCGCCCTCAAGGTGAACCAGAACCAAGCGAAGTAAAAAGAGCTTCGGCTGCTTACTGGGCAAGGCGCCCTCAGCAGCGAAGGCGCCCTCGTCAGCGAAGGCACCCTCAGCAGCCAGGGCGCCTCCAAGCCCAAGACTGCGAAGCCAGCTTTATCCACAGCCGAGAATTCTGCGCGGAAGAAGTCAGCCAAGGCGCCCTCTGCGACCAGGGCGCCCCAGAGGTCAAACCTCATCCCTATTGTGATGGGATAACGCTTGACCGAGCGAAGCGCGGATCTGCTGACACGTGGCAGGGCGCCCCCGACATCCAGGGCGCCCTAGGTGCTATAAATAGCACCCCTCGACCTCAAGCTTCAACAATAAACTTGATACCAAAGCTTCCATACTCTTCTGTGCTCACGCCTTGTTCCAGAAACTGCCCAACTCGAGCGACGACGTCCTGCTGCTCCGGAAAGCCAACCTACAACCGGACGTCGGTAACAGAAGAAATTTCTTTTAAAAGTTTATAGTGTTGTACTTGTAAATCTCTTTCTGTAAACTGATTTTGCGTTCATATAGAATTGCCCAAAGTAAACGATCAACGATCGTGGGCCTTGGAGTAGGGAGTCGACCTAGGCTCCGAACCAAGTAAAAAATATTGTGTTCGCGTATTTTGTTTATTTCCGCTGTGCAAATTACTCTTTCCATAAATTCGAAAAGTTTTGTCGATATTCACCCCCCCTCTATCGACTCTATCGATCCAACAAGTGGTATCAGAGCGGGGTTATTCAAACTTGGTGCAACCACCAGTTTGAAAATTTCTTTTCGGATTTTCGATTTTTTTTTAAATATTTTTTTTCATTCGACTTTTTTGTTAATCGAGGTTGGTGCAACACCCCTCGATATTTTATTTCCTAATCCAGCACTACTAATCCAAGACCTAGACTTGGAAAATTTGTTCTTCTGTTACTTTTTTGTTATAGATCCAATGGCCATGCAAGAGGGATTCAGCACCGCCAGACCTCCACTTTTCAGTGGAGAAGACTTTTCTTACTGGAAAAGTCGTATGGAGGTCCACCTGAAAACTCAGGTGGATATGTGGATCATCATCCAGTCCGGTCTGGAGATCCCCAAAAACGCCGAAGGACAACCGCAAAGCTACTCCGAATGGGACAACTCCCTTAAACGCAAAATAGAAGCCGACGCAAAAGCGACACAAACCCTACAATGCGGGCTGACAAAGGAAGAGCTGAACCGCATGGGCCCCTTCAATAGTGCAAAGGAGCTATGGATAAAACTGATCGAGCTGCACGAAGGGACTTCAGATACTCGGATCAGCAAGCGGGATCTGCTACTAAACAAACTCTAAAATATCAAGATGGCCGACAACGAAACAGCAGCCCAGCTCCATGCACGAATCCAAGAGGTAATGAACGGTCTTCACACAATAGGTCACAAGGTTGAAAACCGTGACCTAATAAGGTATGCTCTAAACGCCTTCCCTAGAAACACCTTGTGGGCATCTATGGTAGATGCATACAAGGTCTCTAGGGATCTTTCTAAAATAAAATTAGACGAATTATTTTCTGAACTAGAACTGCACGAACAAACTAACACCAATATGGTTGAGAAAGGTGTTGCTTTTCTTGCAGGCAAGACTGGAAGAACAACGAAGAAGAAGCCTGAACCTGAAACCGAATCTAACTCGGACTCAGATTCAGAAGAAGAAGAAAGAGATCAAACTAAGCTGGTCCGGCTTGCTCGAAGCTACTACAAGGAGCTGAAGAACCGAACCAACAAACGAAAAACCGGCCGAAGAAAGGACGAACCAACTGAACCAGCAAACAAGCCCAATGTGACCTGCTACGAGTGCTTGAAAAAGGGCCACTACAAGTCAGAGTGCCCTAACCTAAAGGAGACTAAAAAGCCGAGAAGAAAGAAGGCACTGCAAGCAACCTGGGACGAGTCTTCCTCAGAAGAAGAAGAAGAGGCACCCCAGTCCAACCTCCTAGCTCTAACCGCCTCAGATAAAGTCGAGACAGAACAGTTAACTGAATTGATTTCTTTTCTTTCTCGAGATTTGGCAAAAGACAAACTCCGGGTCGAAACTCTCCGACAGGAAGTAAAACTCCTGAAAGAGGAAGCTGACTCTAAACCCTTAACCGAGAAGGTTCAGGAAGGAACTCCTACTCAAGTTGAAAAACTTGAAAAGGAGAACTCCTCCCTGAAAACTCAGGTTAAGGATTTTAGAACAGCTTTAGAATGATTTACATCTGGTTCCAAGGGTCTTGACATGATCCTTGGAAAATAGAAATCAGTTCTAAATCGATCCGGACTTGGCTATCGAACCAAATCCCGACAAAGATCATATTTGACTGTACTGAATCAGTCCAGAGGAAAAATTTAGGCATGGGTACCTAAACTGTGCCTGAACCAACCTACTGGATCAAATCAGTATTGGATCCCCAAGGACAAGATTCACATCTTGCCCAACCATCACCGTGGCTTTAGTCCAGGGGGAGCCAAACTGAAAACTATTTTTATTATTAGATAAACATGTTATTCTTGATTTAAATTGCTTGATTGATTGATTATTTATTTTCTGCAATATACCATGCTTAGACTTAGGCTAGCTTAAGGACTAAACAAACTTAGCTGAAATTTGACAACATAGTATTGGGTAGAGGTGAGATGATAGTACGTTAGGGAAACCAATTCTAATAAGATCAAGTTCACTTGGTCTCTTTAGACTGGCGGAACTAGCCGAAGCTACCGATCCAAAACCAAACTAGTTAGACCAGAAATTTTTCAAATAATAATTTTGAAAATGAAATTTCATTAAAAGGCTTTGTCAAGGAAAGGGTGGATGATCCCATAAGGCTACGGCCAAAGAAGGCCTAGTGCCTCGCCAAGTCCTGGAAGCCAATTTCTGAAATTCAAATTCAAATTATTTTTGTCAAATTCGAATCTAACACAAAAATTCAGTTATCTGTAGATATAAACTTCTTTTAAAATTAATTAAATTTTCAAAATTAATCAAAATTTTTCAAAATAGTTTTTCTAATCAAAGCCTGTCTCACGAAACCTATAAGGTTAACGTGATTGAAAACCCTAGATTCGGGTGAGACAGTAAAATTAAGACTAAATTATGACTCCTTTAAATACCTGTGTTGCAGTAAAATTCTATATTTCAAACCACGGTCAACATAGTGAAACCACGGTCAACATAAGTCAAACCACGGTCAAATCAGGTCATGTCTGGTCAAATGCACTCTCTTAGAGTTCAAAGCTAGTCCTTAGGGCGCCCAAATCCGTGTGGGCGCCCCAAGACTGGTCAAAAAGTCCCTCTGCCACTGCACGCTGACCAGGGCACCCTGGAGCTTCAGGGCGCCTTGGGATACCCCTTTGTTGGTCAAAAGCTGTCAAAAGGCAGCTGCAGCTCTGGGTGGAGGCGCCCTCTCCAGTCAAGGCGCCCTCCCACAGTCCTTTCACTGCAGAAAGCTGCCGAAAGGTAACTGCAGGTCTGGTCAAGGCGCCCTCACTGGTAAGGGCGCCCTCGCTAGCTAAGGCGCCCTCCCGAGGAAGGGCGCCCAAACTGCCTATAAAAAGGGGCTCCCTTCCCCTTCTTCTCTTCACACCCAAAACACCTCTCCTCCTCAAGAGATCTTGCAACCCTCTCAAGCTCTCAAGCCCTCATCTTCAACAATGCCTCCCCGAGCAAACCGGTATAATTTATTGTTTTTGTTAATTTCTTTTCAATTTTTTTAAAAATGCACACTTTCTTTAAGTATACATTCTTTCTCTTAGAAGACGTCGACCTAATCAGGCAGAACCCGGTACTCAACCTAGTCCTGTCCTAAGGCAATCGCCTTATGATGTAAACATTTATATTAATAAATGATAATTCACTATTTGAGTATACATGTTTTGTGTATTTGATTGGGATCTTAAACTCATCTACTGAATGTCCACAATACAACTCACAACATAAGAGAATTTATGATGGGATCACAACTAGTGATTATCTCTAATGTGCAATTGTGAAGTATTGAAATTATCCCTAGTCGATGAATTGATAAAAACGGACACTATCAATTCTGTTGAGACTAGCATGGGTTATTCTCTAATCAGCTGATTTTCACTGGCTGATGACATTGGGATGTCCGGAGATAAACATGGATGCTAGTTAAGGGAACTAGTTCATGTAGGACCGGTGCCGTCGATAGAGGGGGGGTGAATATCGACCGTGGAAATTATTCACGGAAACTTCGTAGAAAACTTTAGTTCGTTCTGGAGTCAGGGTTAGTAGCAGCGGAAAACAAACAGAACGAATAAAACAAGGACACAGCGGGATTATTTACTTGGTTCCCGACCCCCCAGGGTCAGTACGTCCAAGGCCTATGTACTCGGCGTGAGTCCACTATTGGTCTCCTTTCTAGAATTTCCGGAGGCGGAGAAAACCCGTCTTACAGTGTACAATTACAAGCAATAATAATTTGAAAGTTAAGTACGGAATAACTAAAAGCAAACCGAACAAGAATCTGAAACTTGGCCGATCTGGACCTCCGAAGTGCCGCGCACTTCCTCCTGGAGCCTCCCGGTCATAGGGCCTTGTTTCTAGCGCGTTGTCGTCGGTCAGAATGATCAAAATCGCTCTGGAATGTTGTGTCTGAAGCAGAGGGGTCGAAGCCCCTTATATAGGCCTCCTGGGGGCGCCCCGGACGCTGGGGGCACCCCGGAAGACTCGGTCAACTCTTATCCTTGCGCCTACCTCGCCGCAGGTGATAAGAACTTTGACCAGGGCACCCCGGATGCTCCGGGCGCCCCCGTGGAGGCTTATCCTGTGTTCTGGCTTCGAAACAGCAAAACAACTACTAATCAGGGCGCCCCAGACGCTCCGGGCGCCCCGGTTGACACCTGTCACCCTGCTTTACGAAACCTCCTGTTTTAGTACCTCCTGGGGGCGCCCCCCTTGCTGGGGGTGCCCTGGTTGCATGGGGGCGCCCCCAACACTGGGGTAACACCCTGCATTAACACTGCAAGGCTTGCTTTGTCTCC
Organism: Boesenbergia rotunda; assembly: GCA_024364735.1. NCBI lineage: Eukaryota > Viridiplantae > Streptophyta > Magnoliopsida > Zingiberales > Zingiberaceae > Boesenbergia > Boesenbergia rotunda. The sequence goes on along the minus strand of JAGFNQ010002580.1, from coordinate 279,552 downwards.
GGTTCTTGTTACCTGCAAGATACACAAACACAAAGCATAGATACATATAATGTTAGCCTTAAGGACTTAGTTCGAACTTCGGATTTGCACGAAACCCTAGGTCGAACCGGCACGAGTTCCTATCCCCGAGAACTCGCCCTTCACCTACTCCTTTCAGGAGATGGTTGCCACCCAGTCCTTCGGATGGACTTTTGCTTAGCCTTCGATTACTCCGGATCTCGAGACGCCCGTACCCCGACCCGTCTCTACTCCTGTCCTTAGTCATCGCTCAGCTAAGTTGCTCAGTCCCTTGGACCAAGACTCATTACCTAGCAATCCTTCGCCAGGTGCCTAGCAGTCCTTCGCCAGGTCTTCATTCCCTAGCAGCCCTTCGCTAGGTGCCTAGCAGCCCTTCGCTAGGTCTTAGGTTACGATACCTAGCAGCCCTTCACTAGGTGCCTAGCAGCCCGTCGCTAGGTCTTTAGGTTATGATACCTAGCAGCCCTTCGCTAGGTGCCTAGCAGCCCGTCGCTAGGTCTTTAGGTTATGATACCTAGCAGCCCTTCGCTAGGTGCCTAGCAGCCCTTCGCTAGGTCTTTAGGTTACGATACCTAGCAGCCTTTCGCTAGGTGCCTAGTAGCCCGTCGCTAGGTCTTTAGGTTATGATACCTAGCAGCCCTTCGCTAGGTGCCCAGCAGCCCTTCGCTGGGACTTAGGGTTTCGATGCCTAGATTAACTAGGACTTTTTCCTCAGCTTTGGGTACTTTACTTTTTCTCCCCTTTGTCTGTTCAATGTATCACTGACTTAAGTGTATTGTCAAACATTAAAACACTTAAAGAGGAATACCATTGATGCAACTTGCACCAACAATCTCCCCCTTTTTGATGTTTGACAATAACTTAAGTTAGATTGGTTTAAAGGGGCTAAATCACTATCCTTGGGAAAAAATGAAAAAAGTTTTGAAACTACATTTTTGATCTTTGGGAGAAAAATTTTTCTAACTTAAGCACACCTCCCCCTTTGTCATACATCAAAAATAATACTTGCACCAATAATGAGAGTATTTTTGAAGATACTTAGTATAAAATTTTGAAAGATACCAAAAACTAATACTTAAGTATTTTGAACTTAGACAACTTAGACAATGTTTTTGAGAAAATGTCAGATATTTTGAAAGATGATCTTTGAGGCATGCAACTACTTTTGGAAAATAATAGAGTCAGTAGTTTTTGAAAAATGATATTTTGAAAAATAATAAGTAATTTTTGAAAAATATAAGTACCTTTGAAAGATGTATTTTTTTTTTTGAAAAGAGTAGGTACTTTTGAAAAAAAAATATATATATATATATATATATATATATATATTTTAAATTAAGTACTTTTGAAAGAATATTAGGCTTTGAAAGACATAAGTACTTTTTGAAACATCATATTTTACTTGACTAGGATTCTTTTCCAGTCTGACACAATCCTAGGAAACCTTGTTAACTACAAGGATAATTTCCTAAGTATCCTGAAAATTTTTCAAACTCAAGTAAATATTAACAGAATTTAAAAAAAATGATAATACTTTTGAAAATATATGCTAGTGCAATTAGAAAAATGTGTGAACTTTTGAAGACTCAATATTTTACTTGACTTGGTTTATTTTCCAGTCTAACACTATCCTGGGAAACCTTGTTGACTACAAGGACATTTTCCTAAGTGTCCTAGACATTCTCCAACCCAAGTAAATATTATTTCAAAAATAATTTCATAAGTCACACAAATTTTAACAAATAGAATAATAGTATTTTGAAAGACTTAGATTTTGAAAATATGAAAACATGTTATTAAAATAAGTCTTTTAATTTGACCTCCCCCTAAACTTGACTCAGTCCTGGGAAGCTTGTTGACCACAAGTACTCTTCTTCTGAGTCTTAAGGTTTGATTCAGATTAAGAAGAATTATTTAAGAAAAATGGATAATTAAAAAAAACTTTTTATGAAATTCTTCTTTTGACTTTGACTCCCCCTAAATGTGACACGTCCCAGGAGTCCTTGAAGATCATAAAGTGGACCTTTCCTCTGTGTCTTTAGGGTTTATCAAAGTCAAAGAAGCGATAATTTTTAAGTAGATAAATTTTGAAGCTACAATTTGGAAAGAAGATAATTTTGAAAACAGATGTAATGCAAATTAAGGTGCAGTTTTCAAAAAAATAATTTTTTTTAATAAAAAGAACAAAACACTCCCCCTGCATCCAACACCGTTTGACTCTATTTAAGTGCCTTAAGGAACTTTAGTGTTGTCCTAAGAGGCTTGTGTCTAATTGCGTGAGTCAAACAATTTCTGAAAAGATATAATTTTGAAAAACATATAATATGTATATTCAACCAGACAAGCATGAATTCCATAAAAACATTATTATGTTGAAGCACTATTTTGAAAATATATTTTTATGAAAATATTCTAATAATTTTGAAAAACAATTTTGAAAAATATTTTTCAATTCATTAGTCCTTAATATCTCACCCATTTTAGATGTATCAATACAACAAGCATAGTTACCTTATAGGTGTATTGTGAGATGCTTGATTTATTTTTCTTAATTTATTAACTCTAAGAATTAATTGAAGCTTGTGTTAGATTTGAATTTAACAAAGAATAATTTGAATTTGAAATTTAAAAATTGGCTTCCAGGTCTTGCCGAGGCACTAGGCCTTCTTTGGCCGTAGCCTTATGGGATCATCCACCCTTTCCTTGACAAAGCCGTTTAATGAAGTTTCATTTTCAAAATTAATCTTTGAAAAAGTTCTGGTCTAACTAGTTTGGGTTTTGGATCGGTAGCTTCGGCTAGTTTCACCAGTCTAAAGAGATCAAGTGAACTTGATCTTATTAGAATTGGCTTCCCTAACGTACTATCATCTCACTCCACCCAATACTAGGTTGATCAAGTTTCAATTATTCTTTTTCCTATAGCCGTTCTAATATATGCATAAAATTTAAATATGCATGACATGTCATATATTTTAAAAGAATAGCAAATGCATGTCATGGCAGTTATGCCTGAGTTAAACAAGTTAAATAATTTTATTTAAGTTTCTAAAATGTATCAAATTCCCGATTTGATACATGTCGAGTGAACCCGCGAATATGTCAACCCACTTTGACATATTTAATTAATTTTAATTGTTACACTTTGGGTGAAATTTTATTTTAGTTTGAGTTTAAGTTATTTAAGATTTTAGTTGGATTCAGGTTAATTACGAATTAATTGAGGTTGAATTAATTGGAAATTAATTGATTAGGATTAAAGTTAATTTAATTGAAGTTTTAATTTGAGTTCAACTTAATTTTACTTTGAATTTAATTTGAATTAAATTGATTTAATTAAGATTTAATTTAGGTTTAATTTGAATTTAATTGAATTATTTGAATTTAATTGAATTATTTGAATTAATTTGAATTTAATTGAATTATTTGAATTAATTTGAATTTAATTGAATTATTTGAATTAATTTGAATTTAAGTGAATTATTTGAATTAATTTGAATTTAATTGAATTATTTGAATTAATTTGAATTAATTTGAATTTAATTGAATTATTTGAATTAATTCAAATTTAATTGAATTATTTGAATTAATTCGAATTTAATTTGAATTATTTGAATTAATTCGAATTTAATTTGGATTTAATTTGAATTAATTTGAATTTAATTTGAATTGATTTGAATTTAATTTGGATTTAATTTGAATTGATTTGAATTTAATTTGGATTTAATTTAATTTGAATTTAATTTGGATTTAATTTAATTTGAATTTAATTTGGATTTAATTTAATTTGAATTTAATTTGGATTTAATTTAATTTGAATTTAATTTAGATTTAATTTGAATTGATTTGAATTTAATTTAGATTTAATTTGAATTTAATTGAGATTTAATTAATATTTAATTAAGATTTACTTGGAATTATAATGATTAATTAATAATTGTGGGTTTAAATTCATCATTTTCATTATTTCAAAAATTTCTTCTTCATCTTTATCTTTCTTTTCGAGTTTTTCTAATAATTTTGATTTATTTGAAATTTTGTAATTTTTGTTGATTATGGCCCTAATCTTAGAAAATTCTATCTCCTCCTCAAGATTGGATCTTTCTATATTCTCACAGTAGGTGGAGTAGAATGGACCAGTAGTTAAAGTTTTATAATAATATTCAATATTATCTATAATTAAGTTATCATCTAGGAGGATTTTATCTTTATTATCTTCAAGAATATTTTCAACATAATCTTCTTTATCCTCAAGATTTTCAATAATTTCTGGATTATCTTTAGAATTATCCTTAAGGTGTTCAAATTTGAATTCGGAGTTATCCTTAGGATTTTCACATTTGGATTCCGAATTATCTTTAGGATTAATTATGTCTGAATTAAAATTATCAGAATTAATTTTATCAGATAAATTATCAAGATTAATTTTATCAGATAAATTATCAGGATTAATTTTATCAGATAAATTATCAGGATTAATTTTATCAGATAAATTATCAAAATTAATTTTATTAATTTCTAAATTAATATTCTGAATTAAATAATTAATTTCTAATATTTCGGTCATATTCACGTTTTGTAATTTAGCATGCAAAAAATTAATTTTACTATGCAGTAAATCTATTTTATCAGAAAAATTAACTATTTTATCACATGGCAGTGCAGGAACTTGTAAAATTTTTGGAACATAAATTTTGTGTACCTTTCCCGGACATTTGTTTTTGTAGTGTCCGAATTTTTGGCACTTGAAGCATCTGATATGGCTTTTATCTCTCCGGACTCCTGGCGCTGGTGCCTCCTTTGCCGCTGGTGACGAACGATTCTTACGAGTAGGGCACTGATTTTTGTAGTGCCCTCTCTCCCTGCACTTGAAACAAATAATATGCAATTTAAAACTGGACATTTTAAAAAAATACCTGATTCACCCCTGGGCTCCCCCTCAACTCCTGGCGTCGTTGCTCCGTCGGCGGTTAGTCCGGTGAAGAGCGGCTCGGCTCTGATACCAATTGTAGGACCGGTGCCGTCGATAGAGGGGGGGTGAATATCGACCATGGAAATTATTCGCGGAAACTTCGTAGAAAACTTTAGTTCGTTCTGGACTCAGGGTTAGTAGTAGCGGAAAACAAACAGAACGAATAAAACAAGGACACAGCGGGATTATTTACTTGGTTCCCGACCCCCCAGGGTCAGTACGTCCAAGGCCTATGTACTCGGCGTGAGTCCACTATTGGTCTCCTTTCCAAAATTTCCGGAGGCAGAGAAACCCCGTCTTACAGTGTACAATTACAAGCAATAATAATTTGAAAGTTAAGTACGGAATAACTAAAAGCAAACCGAACAAGAATCTGAAACTTGGCCGATCTGGACCTCCGAAGTGCCGCGCACTTCCTCCTGGAGCCTCCCGGTCGTAGAGCCTTGTTTCTAGCGCGTTGTCGTCGGTCGGAATGATCAGAATCGCTCTAGAATGTTGTGTCTGAAGCAGAGGGGTCGAAGCCCATTATATAGGCCTCCTGGGGGCGCCCCGGACGCTGGGGGCGCCCCGGAAGACTCGGTCAACTCTTATCCTTGCGCCTACCTCGCCGCAGGTGATAAGAACTTTGACCAGGGCGCCCCGGATGCTCCGGGCGCCCCCGTGGAGGCCTATCCTGTGTTCTGGCTTCGAAACAACAAAACAGCTACTAATCAGGGCGCCCCGGACGCTCCGGGCGCCCCGGTTGACACCTGTCACCCTGCTTTACGAAACCTCCTATTTTAGTACCTCCTGGGGGCGCCCCCCTTGCTGGGGGTGCCCTGGTTGCATGGGGGCGCCCCCAACACTGGGGGCCCCCCCAACACTGGGGCAGCACCCTGCATTAACACTGCAAGGATTGCTTTGTCTCCGGTTCTTGTTACCTGCAAGATACACAAACACAAAGCATAGATACATATAATGTTAGCCTTAAGGACTTGGTTCGGACTTCGGATTTGCACGAAACCCTAGGTCGAACCGGCACGAGTTCCTATCCCCGAGAACTCGCCCTTCACCTACTACTTTCAGGAGATGGTTGCCACCCAGTCCTTCGGATGGACTTTTGCTTAGCCTTCGATTACTCCGGATCTCGAGACGCCCGTACCCCGACCCGTCTCTACTCCTGTCCTTAGTCATTGCTCAGCTAAGTTGCTCAGTCCCTTGGACCAAGACTCATTACCTAGCAATCCTTCGCCAGGTGCCTAGCAGTCCTTCGCCAGGTCTTCATTCCCTAGCAGCCCTTCGCTAGGTGCCTAGCAGCCCTTCGCTAGGTCTTAGGTTACGATACCTAGCAGCCCTTCGCTAGGTGCCTAGCAGCCCGTCGCTAGATCTTTAGGTTATGATACCTAGCAGCCCTTCGCTAGGTGCCTAGCAGCCCTTCGCTAGGTCTTTAGGTTACGATACCTAGCAGCCTTTCGCTAGGTGCCTAGCAGCCCGTCGCTAGGTCTTTAGGTTATGATACCTAGCAGCCCTTCGCTAGGTGCCCAGCAGCCCTTCGCTGGGACTTAGGGTTTCGATGCCTAGATTAACTAGGACTTTTTCCTCAGCTTTGGGTACTTTACTTTTTCTCCCCTTTGTCTGTTCAATGTATCACTGACTTAAGTGTATTGTCAAACATTAAAACACTTAAAGAGGAATACCATTGATGCAACTTGCACCAACAGTTCATTGGAGTGACTAGCTGTAAAACTTCACATGGTTATCTATAAAGATGTCAATGAAGTTCTTACTGCAGCTTAAGTGCGATGTTCCTTTGACTTGCGGTGTTCAAGTCATCTTGGTCATGGAGACTTATACTTTAACATCTTAAGCAAGCATCTCCAAGGAGGTGTGGACCCAGGATGATTGGGTATGAGCCGAAGTGCCCGAAGATGTTTGAACAGCCTACAAAGGATTCACCACTCCTTGCGAGGAGATGTATACCCAGGCCTATCGTCGGATTGTTACTCAAAACCTCTGGCCAGAGTATATCATGTTAAGAGTGCGAGTCTCTTAAATACATGAGAGTAATTAGAAATCCAAAGGACGAGAAAGACATTACTTGGGCTAGGTGTGACGTAGTCAGCCTAGTGGGGACTGACACAAATAGACCATGTCCTGAACCAAGTGGGTATAAGATGGTGAAGGGAATGGGGCACGATTTAGTAGAGCTGCTGAAGGGTTTCAGAATAATTTCTTCTGAGGTCAAACCGTTGATCTTTCGATTAATTGGGGGTCATGATGTACTACTAGGTGCCACTCATGACCGTTCTATAATTAGTTAATTATAGACGGCCAACATAAATCGAAAGCCTATTTAGTCACACGCACTACGGGTAATCCGAGGGATTTAAAACGAGTTGAAAATTGGATTTTCCGATCAAGAGAAATAAGTTGAATCTGAGTTAATCAGAGGCGCAATGGAAGCTAAAAATGGCTAAGTCTTTTGAAGGCTTTTTGGGCGAATTAAATGAGTTTAATTCGCGTTGGTTCGGCTCGGTTTGGGCCGGCCAAAGAGGGTGCCAACCCTCCTTGGTTGGCCGGCCATTAAAAGGGAGAAAAACCAATTTAATTGGTTTAATTAATAAAATGAATCTAGTGCGATTTATTTATAAATTATGGATAAATAAATTTGTATAAAGAAATTTATATAAATAAATTTGTAGAAATTTATTCTTTTATGGAAGTTAAAATAATCCATGAATTGGTTTATTTTAATTTTATAAAATCAATTATGAATTGATTTTTCCATAATAAGAAAGTTTATAAATTCCTTATAAAATTTATTCCATAATTTAAAGAGAAGAAGAATTTGTTTTATTATAAATTAGTTATAATAAGACTCGGCTTAAACGGAACAATTAATAAGAGAATTTATAAGATAAATTTCTTATAACTAATTCCGTTAATTCCGTTAAGAGGGAGACTTAGCAAAGGAGTTGCTACTATATAAAGGAACCAAAGGCAAGCCCTTATTATGCATTACTAATTGAGATTAGTAACTTCCTCTCTCCCTCTCTCTTATTCTCTTCTCCCTCTCCTTTCCCTTAGGGCCGGCGCCCTTCTTGGAGAATTAGGGCCGGCTCCCACCTTCCTTGCTAGGGCCGGCGCACCCTATCAACACCAAGCAAGGTTGTCGTGAGCTTCAAGAAGAAGGAGAAACGAAAACAAGAAGAAGAAGAAGCGGATAGCGACTCCTCTCTTCCCGGAATTCGATTCCGTTTTCTTGGTGGTTAGTTTCCCTTTCCTCTCTTGATCTTTCTTGTTGTGCCTATAGAGAATCTAGTAGTTCTCGTCGGCATAAAACTCGTGACTTTGCGAAGTCATCCTGAAGAGAACTCGGCGTGGACGCGAATAGAGGCGGAGCTTCCAAGGGACACTACGGTTGGATCTCGTCCCTTACTTCGAGTTACAAAAGGTACTTAGTAAATTAGTTTACTTTTCCACAAAGTTTTATTTTATGATTATGTCAACACACTATAAGGTTGCATGCTAGATACGTGGTTAAAATAATTTAGGAAATTATTTTATGCTAATTCTTCCGCTGCACGTAAAAATTTTGAATTTTACGAACCCGTATCCCTGTCGACATGCACCCGGTCCCAACACTATAAACCTATCAAAACAAGCTACTTGAATAGGTTATTCTTCACCCAATCCTGTCCCCTAGCTATGAACGTTATAAACCATTACCAACTAGACAATCTCGTATTCTGCACTCATCCAATCAATACTTCCTTATGTGCAGAATTTTACAATAATATCATTAGACAGGATAATCTCATGTTCTCCACCATGGTTCAAGGTATTCCCTTAACCATCACACCAACATTACTGAACCGATTTCTAGGACTACGACCCTCGCAGTCCATCTTCTGTTGTTATCCTCCTAGGGAGCCTCCCTTTGATGCTCCCTATTCTCACATCACCTTAGATACATTACACTCATACTTCTTTAGGCAACCAATGGCCAGACGTTTCCAGTCAGTCGACTTAGAGGTTCAGGACTACGCCCTATACAGGGTCTTAGTCCGATGTATTTTGCCATTATCCACCAGGGACGTCACCACTATGCAACCATTCCATACCTTTCTCCTGTACGCCCTGATTCACCAGCTAGATATTGATATAGGGCTTCATATGTTTCACACTATCCTACACGCATCCAATGTGACCACACAAGGGCGGGTACGCACACCCTACTGCCACATTATCACATCCCTATTACATTACCATGGTAGGAACATTACCGAGGGAGAAATGGCCGATCTGACCAACTATGATGAAATAGGCTATAGAAACTTCACCCTAGCAGGTATAGAGGTGTCCGATACCGGGGTCCTGTCCTGGAGACGTCGGAGAGCAGCTCCCCAAATCGATTCGGACGAGGAAGTCGAGTACGACGTCGTAGATGTAGCAGCAGAAGCCCGAGCCCATATAGACGAGCCCCCTCCACCGACACTCTACGAGAGAGTGACCCGTATGGAGACACAGATACAGAGTCTCAGAGAGGAGGTCGAGGCCTCTCACATAGAGCAGATGAACGCTCGCCGAGCTGATAGAGAAGTAGCTGATGCACGATTCCTAGAGATGATGGCACAGTTCGATGCGTGGAAGCCGGGTCCATCTGATCACCCCGGTCCTTCATCTTAGATTCACTTAGCATTCTACCTATTTGACTGCTCCTACTCAGTAGGGTTGACTTGTGCTTGACTGTTGACTATGTTGAAACTAGAGTATCTGCTTTTTATGATGACCAGTTTATGATTATTGGTTTCTTGTCAATTAGTTAGGATTGTGCCTTGTAGAATAGATTATTTTTTTTGGCTTAATTTAAAATTGTTTTTAAAAGTTGTTTTGAAAAACTATTTCACTTAATTTTAAAATCAGTTTTCATTTTCGACTTAGTTTTATTTAAAAACTACCCCCTTTCAAAACTAGGGATTTTTCGAAAATGCACTTAGGCTAGGCCCTAACCCTAGAACTGCATGCACCTATAGTCTTAGAAGCCAGCATCTCACAAGCACCTTAGGGTACTTATGATTGATAACCTAGAAAGGGTTGAGATGCTTAGGTCTTTGCCTTAATTCAAGATGCTTTAAGTCAGTGCATCTGCAGTAATTGGGGCACTAAATACAACTTATACAGCAATCAAGTTAAGTGTCAAGCTTAGAAAATCTAACTTGAACAGAAACACTTAACTTGACTAACCCTAGCAAAAACTACTGTATATAACAGTTAGTAAGTAGCTAATCGGGTTAGACAGGTCCCTACAGATAAAATTTGATTGATTTAGTGTAAATCAAACTGGTTCAGTACAGCAAATTATTATTTATTTTTCTTTATTATTGACACATATTTATCTGTTTTGATATATGGCAAAGGGGGAGATAGAGATAGGAAAGAGAAAAAATTATTTTTTTCTAAATTTTTCCTTTATTCAAAAAGGTTCAAAAATATACTTATCCTTTATTCAAAAGCTTAAACTTTTTGAAGAAGTACTTAAGTTCTTAAAACATTCAAAATTTTGCAAAGTACTCTAGCTTCAAAATTCTTTACTTAAAACTTTCAAAATTTTGCAAAGTACTCTAGCTTCAAAATTTTTGTTTCAAGCTTTCAAAATTTTGCTAAGTACTCTAGCTTCAAAATTCTTTACTTAAAGCTTTCAAAACTTTGCTAAGTACTCTAGCTTCAAAATTTTTATTTCAAGCTTTCAAATTTTGCAAAGTACTCTAGCATTTCAAAAGATTCTTACGTAAGCTTGTCAAAATTATTTTTACTCTAAAGCTTAAAGTTTTTCAAATTGTTAAGTACTAAAGTGTTTCAAGCTTGTTATATCCTACCAAAAACGTAAGCTAACATTTTGAGTACTTTAAAACTTAAGACTTTAAAATTTCTTAGGTACTCTAATTATGCTTTAAAAACTCTACTATGTATTTTTAAGTTACTTCTAAGTACCTAAAACTTAAGCACAAGTAAAGTTTTTAAACCCCACGAATTTTTAAAAAATATAGGGGGAGATTCCTTCCAGGGGGAGGGAACAAAAGTTAAAACTTTTCATGTCTTGCTTAAACTTAACTTTTTGAACTAAGGTTGTCATAAATCAAAAAAGGGGAGATTGTTGGTGCAGAATGTACCTAAGTCAAACCTGTGTTTTGATAATGGCAACATAGGTCAAAAGTTAAGTCTTTCTTGTTTTCTAACAAGTTAATCAAGTGTGCAGGAAAAGCCCTAGCAAAGGACAACTATGCAACTGGCAAAGGACTGCCAGTGGTAAGGCCCTAGCGAAGGACTGCTAGGCAACTGGCGAAGGACAGCCAGTATCCAAGCCCTGGCGAAGGACTGCTAGGCAACTGGCGAAGGACTGCCAGTATCAAAGCCCTACCGAAGGAATGCTAGGCACCGGGCGAACGACAGCTCGGCATCCAAGCCCTGACAAAGGACCGTCAGGCAAAAGTCCAACCAAAGGAACGGTTGGCATCAGGTAAATTCTCCCGAGAGGAGTAGGTGAGGACGCGTTCCCCGTCGAGGGAACAGTAGGCGTCGGTTCGACCTAGGACTCCATTTTGGAGACCAAAGTCAGAACCAAGACAGCTAAGGCTGTATAAAATAAATAATTAATTGTGTCATTGTGTTTTGGACTAACCCTGGATGCAGGACCGAAGGAATGTGTGTCTGCAACTCAGAGAGCCTCAAAGGAGTGAGGCAGCAGCTGAGTAAGGCACCCTGAGTGTCCAGGGCGCCCTCAAGGTGAACCAGAACCAAGCGAAGTAAAAAGAGCTTCGGCTGCTTACTGGGCAAGGCGCCCTCAGCAGCGAAGGCGCCCTCGTCAGCGAAGGCGCCCTCAGCAGCCAGGGCGCCTCCAAGCCCAAGACTGCGAAGCCAGCTTTATCCACAGCCGAGAATTCTGCGCGGAAGAAGTCAGCCAAGGCGCCCTCTGCGACCAGGGCGCCCCAGAGGTCAAACCTCATCCCTATTGCGGTGGGATAACGCTTGACCGAGCGAAGCGCGGATCTGCTGACACGTGGCAGGGCGCCCCCGACGTCCAGGGCGCCCTAGGTGCTATAAATAGCACCCCTCGACCTCAAGCTTCAACAATAAACTTGATACCAAAGCTTCCATACTCTTCTGTGCTCACGCCTTGTTCCAGAAACTGCCCAACTCGAGCGACGACGTCCTACTGCTCCGGAAAGCCAACCTACAACCGGACGTCGATAACAGAAGAAATTTCTTTTAAAAGTTTATAGTGCTGTACTTGTAAATCTCTTTCTGTAAACTGATTTTGCGTTCATATAGAATTTCCCAAAGTAAACGATCAACGATCGTGGGCCTTGGAGTAGGAGTCGACCTAGGCTCTGAACTAAGTAAAAAATACTGTGTTCGCGTATTTTGTTTATTTCCGCTGTGCAAATTACTCTTTCCATATATTCGAAAAGTTTTGTCGATATTCACCCCCCCTCTATCGACTCTATCGATCCAACACTCAAAGGATACCTTCGCAAGTCGAAAAACGTGTGACAAAGTGTGGTCGGTGTCATGGGCGAGGTCATAACCGACGCAGTTGCAAAGAAGCCATTAACTAACTCTGCTTTTATTTTGTGAAAATAGTATGGAACTGTTTGATTTACAAGTAAAACATTGTATTCTAAAATTTCTTTTAATGAGCATGTACTCATATATTTGATCTCTAATACATTTTCCAATTTACAGGAAAAAGAGGATGATAGAACAAGCAAGAAGCAAGGATGTACCTAAGAGAAGGAGTACTCGAACCAGTGCAATTATTCAGGGCGTGCTCTTGGTGTAATGGTCCTTTAATATTATGTTAAGTTAGTGATGTTTATGTACCGGGAACTATTTATGTAATGTGGACTTGATACTAGTTGATGTTTAAGCTTGGTATGATATCTGTATTTCATAGTTTTGGTAAATGACTCGTATTTGTTGTTGTTGTTGTGTTAGTTCAGTTGTGAACATGAATGTTAGTTCAGTTATGAAACTGAATGCTTTTGATATATATTCTTCACATACTGTGTTCGAGCAGAATGTGTTTCATAGAAGACAATTTCTGTAAATCTTGAGTATTTGTTGTTGTTGTTGTTGTGTTAGTTCAGTAATGAACCTGAATGTTTGTTCAGTTATGGAAATAAATGTGTGTTCAGTTATGAAACTCATTGTTATGGTTTGTGTACTCTTTATGTGCATGGCATATGTGAGATATACAAAGGAGATGCTGTCAGAATTTCAGCGGAAATTGAGTACAGATCAGCCAACATTGAGTACAGATTTATGAAAATCGAGTACAAGGTTAAGAAATCTATACCTCTCTCATGATCTTGATGCAAAATCCATTGTAGTTAGAGTCCAAGGTTAGGAAAACCAAGATAGGATCATGATATATGCCCTATTATTTGACAATCCAAGAGTTGGGAAGGCCATGGGGTTTTGAGTACAAATTGATACAATTTCAGTACACATTGGCTGAAATCGAGTACAAATCAGCCCAAATTGAGTACAAATTGATGAAAATCGAGTACAAGGTTAGGAAACCTATACCTCTCTCATGATCTTGATGCAAAGTCCATTGTAGTTGAGTCGAAGGTTAGGAAAATAAGATAGGATCATGATATATGTCCTATTATTTGACAATCCAAGAGTTGGGAAGGCCATGGGGATTTTGAGTACAAAACCATACAATTTCAGTACACATTGGCTGAAATTGAGTACAAATCGGCCCAAATTGAGTACAAATTGATGAAAATCGAGTACAAGGTTAGGAAACCTATACCTCTCTCATGATCTTGATGCAAAGTCCATTGTAGTTGAGTCGAAGGTTAGGAAAACAAGATAGGATCATGATATATGCCCTATTATTTGACAATCCAAGAGTTGGCAAGGCCATGGGAATTTTGAGTACAAATTGATACAATTTCAGTACACATTGGATGAAATCGAGTACAAATCAGCCCAAATTGAGTACAAATTGATGCAAATCGAGTACAAGATTAGGAAACATATACATCTCTCATGATCTTGATGCAAAGTCCATTGTAGTTAAGTCGAAGGTTAGGAAAACAAGATAGGATCATGATATATGCCCTATTATTTGACGCAAATCAAGTACACATTAGCTGAAATCGAGTACAAATTATCCCAAATTGAGTACAAATTGATGCAAATCGAGTATAAATTTGTACTCAAAATCTCCATGGCCATGCCAACTCTTGGATAGTCAAATAGTAGGGCATATATCATGATCCTATCTTGTTTTCCTAACCTTGGACTCAACTACAATGGACTTTGCATCAAGATCATGAGAGAGGTAAGTGATACCTCTCTCATGATCCTATCTTGGTTTTCCTAACCATGGACTCTAACTAGAATGGACTTTGCATCAAAATCATGAGAGAGGTATAGGTTTCCTAACCTTGTACTCGATTTGCATCAATTTGTACTCAATTTGGGCAGATTTGTACTCGATTTCATCCAATGTGTACTGAAATTGTATCAATTTATACTCAAAATCTCCATAGCCTTGCCAACTCTTGGATAGTCAAATAGTAGGGCATATATCATGATACTATCTTGGTTTTCCTAACCTTGGACTTTAACTACAATGGACTTTACATCAAGATCATGAGAGAGGTATAGGTTTCCTAACCTTGTACTCGATTTGCATTAATTTATACTCGATTTGGGCTGATTTATACTCGATTTCATCCAATGTGTACTGAAATTGTATAGTTTTATACTCAAAATCCCCATGGCCTTGCCAACTCTTGGATTGTCAAATAATAGGGCATATATCATGATCCTATCTTGTTTTCCTAACCTTCGACTAAACTACCATGGACTTTGCATCAAGATCATGAGAGAGGTAAGTGATACCTCTCTCATGATCCTATCTTGGTTTTCCTAATCTTGGACTCTAACTACAAAGGACTTTGCATCAAGATCATGAGAGAGGTATAGGTTTCCTAACCTTGTACTCGATTTGCATCAATTTATACTCAATTTCGGCTGATTTGAACTCGATTTCATCCAATGTGTACTGAAATTGTATCAATTTGTAGTCAAAATTCCCATGGCCTTGCCAACTCTTGGATTGTCAAATAATAGGGCATATATCATGATCCTATCTTAGTTTTCCTAACCATGGACTCTAACTACAATGGACTTTGCATCAAGATCATGAGAGAGGTATAGGTTTCCTAACCTTGTACTAGATTTTCATCAATTTGTACTCAATTTGGGCTGATTTGTACTCGATTTCAGCCAATTTGTACTGAAATTGCAAAGTTTTGTACTCAAAATCCCCATGGCTTCGCCAACTCTTGGATAGTCAAATAGTAGGGCATATATCATGATCCTATCTTGTTTTCCTAACCTTGGACTCAACTACAATGGACTTTGCATCAAGATCATGAGAGAGGTAAGTGATACCTCTCTCATGATCCTATCTTGGTTTTCCTAACCATGGACTCTAACTAGAATGGACTTTGCATCAAAATCATGAGAGAGGTATAGGTTTCCTAACCTTGTACTCGATTTGCATCAATTTATACTCAATTTCGGCTGATTTGTACTCGATTTCATCCAATGTGTACTGAAATTGTATCAATTTGTACTCAAAATCCCCATGGCCTTGCCAACTCTTGGATTGTCAAATAATAGGGCATATATCATGATCCTATCTTGTTTTCCTAACCTTCGACTTAACTACAATGGACTTTGCATCAATATCATGAGAGACGTATATGTTTCCTAATCTTGTACTCGATTTGCATCAATTTGTACTCAATTTGGGCTGATTTGTACTCGATTTCATCCAATGTGTACTGAAATTGTATCAATTTGTACTCAAAATTCCCATGGCCTTGCCAACTCTTGGATTGTCAAATAATAGGGCATATATCATGATTCTATCTTGTTTTCCTAACCTTCGACTCAACTACCATGGACTTTGCATCAAGATCATGAGAGAGGTAAGTGATACCTCTCTCATGAACCTATCTTGGTTTTCCTAACCTTGGACTCTAACTACAATGGACTTTGCATCAAGATCATGAGAGAGGTATAGGTTTCCTAACCTTGTACTCGATTTGCATCAATTTATACTCAATTTCGGCTGATTTGAACTCGATTTCATCCAATGTGTACTGAAATTGTATCAATTTGTACTCAAAATCCCCATGGCCTTGCCAACTCTTGGATTGTCAAATAATAGGGCATATATCATGATCGTATCTTGGTTTTCCTAACCTTGGACTCTAACTACCATGGACTTTGCATCAAAATCATGAGAGAGGTATAGGTTTCCTAACATTGTACTCGATTTTCATCAATTTGTACTCAATTTGGGCTGATTTGTACTCGATTTCAGCCAATGTGTACTGAAATTGTATAGTTTTGTACTCAAAATCCCAATGGCCTTGCCAACTCTTGGATTGTCAAATAATAGGGCATATATCATGATTCTATCTTGTTTTCCTAACCTTCGACTCAACTACTATGGACTTTGCATCAAGATCATGAGAGAGGTAAGTGATACCTCTCTTATGATCCTATCTTGGTTTTCCTAACCTTGGACTCTAACTACAATGGATTTTGCATCAAGATCATGAGAGAGGTATAGGTTTCCTAACCTTGTACTCGATTTGCATCAATTTATACTCAATTTCGGCTGATTTGTACTCGATTTCATCCAATGTGTACTGAAATTGTATCAATTTGTACTCAAAATCCCAATGGCCTTGCCATCTCTTGGATTGTCAAATAATAGTGCATATATCATGAGCCTATATTGGTTTTCCTAACCTTAGACTCTAACTACAATAGACTTTGCATCAAGATTATGAGAGAGGTATAGGTTTCCTAACCTTGTACTCGATTTTCATCAATTTGTACTCAATTTGGGCTGATTTGTACTCGATTCAGCCAATGTGTACTGAAATTGTATAGTTTTGTACTCAAAATCCCCATGGCCTTGCCAACTCTTGGATTGTCAAATAATAGGGCATATATCATGATCCTATCTTGTTTTCCTAACCTTCGACTCAACTACCATGGACTTTGCATCAAGATCATGAGAGAGGTAAGTGATACCTCTATCATGATCCTATCTTGGTTTCCTAACCTTAGACTCTAACTACAATGGACTTTGCATCAAGATCATGAGAGAGGTATAGGTTTCCTAACCTTGTACTCGATTTGCATCAATTTATACTCAATTTCGGCTGATTTGTACTCGATTTCATCCAATGTGTACTGAAATTGCATCAATTTGTACTCAAAATCCCCATGGCCTTGCCAACTCTTGGATTGTCAAATAATGGGCATATATCATGATCGTATCTTGGTTTTCCTAACCTTGGACTCTAACTACAATGGACTTTGCATCAAGATCATGAGAGAGGTATAGGTTTCCTAACATTGTACTCGATTTTCATCTATTA
>JAGFNQ010002580.1:242023-262035 GCA_024364735.1 Boesenbergia rotunda | reverse complement strand
GTACTGAAATTGTATAGTTTTGTACTCAAAATCCCCATGGCCTTGCCAACTCTTGGATTGTCAAATAATAGGGCATATATCATGATCCTATCTTGTTTTCCTAACCTTCGACTCAACTACCAATGGACTTTGCATCAAGATCATGAGAGAGGTAAGTGATACCTCTATCATGATCCTATCTTGGTTTTCCTAACCTTAGACTCTAACTACAATGGACTTTGCATCAAGATCATGAGAGAGGTATAGGTTTCCTAACCTTGTACTCGATTTGCATCAATTTATACTCAATTTCGGCTGATTTGTACTCGATTTCATCCAATGTGTACTGAAATTGTATCAATTTGTACTCAAAATCCCCATGGCCTTGCCAACTCTTGGATTGTCAAATAATAGGGCATATATCATGATCGTATCTTGGTTTTCCTAACCTTGGACTCTAACTACAATGGACTTTGCATCAAGATCATGAGAGAGGTATAGGTTTCCTAACATTGTACTCGATTTTCATCTATTTGTACTCAATTTGGGCTGATTTGTACTCGATTTCAGCCAATGTGTACTGAAATTGTATAGTTTTGTACTCAAAATCCCCATGGCCTTGCCAACTCTTGGATTGTCATATAATAAGGCATATATCATGATCTTATCTTGTTTTCCTAACCTTCGACTCAACTACCATGGACTTTGCATCAAGATCATGAGAGAGGTAAGTGATACCTCTCTCATGATCCTATCTTAGTTTTCCTAACCTTGGACTCTAACCACAACGGACATTGCATCAAGATCATGAGAGAGGTATAGGTTTCCTAACCTTGTACTCGATTTGCATCAATTTATACTCAATTTCGGCTGATTTGTACTCGATTTCATCCAATGTGTACTGAAATTGTATCAATTTGTACTCAAAATCCCCATGGCTTTGCCAACTCTTAGATTGTCAAATAATACGGCATATATCATTATCCTATCTTGGTTTTCCTAACCTTGGACTGTAACTACAATGGACTTTGCATCATGATCATGAGAGAGGTATAGGTTTCCTAACCTTGTACTTGATTTTCATCAATTTGTAGTCAATTTGGGCTGATTTGTACTCGATTTCAACCAATGTGTACTGAAATTGTATAGTTTTGTACTCAAAATCTCCATGGCCTTGCCAACTCTTGGATTGTCAAATAATAGGGCATATATCATGATCCTATCTTGTTTTCCTAACCTTCGAATCATCTACCATGGACTTTGCATCAAGATCATTAGAGAGGTAAGTGATACCTCTCTCATGATCCTATCTTGGTTTTCCTAACCTTGGACTCTAACTACAATGGACTTTGCATCAAGATCATGAGAGAGGTATATGTTTCCTAACCTTGTACTCGATTTGCATCAATTTATACTTAATTTCGGTTGATTTGTACTCGATTTCATCCAATGTGTACTGAAATTGTATCAATTTGTACTCAAAATCCCCATGGCCTTGTCAACTCTTGGATTGTCAAATAATAGGGCAAATATCATGATCCTATCTTGGTTTTCCTAGCCTTGGACTCTAACTACAATGGACTTTGCATCAAGATCATGAGAGAGGTATAGGTTTCCTAACCTTGTACTCGATTTTCATCAATTTGTACTCAATTTAGGCTGATTTGTACTCGATTTCAGCCAATGTGTACTGAAATTGTATAGTTTTGTACTCAAAATCTCTATGGCCTTGCCAACTCTTGGATTGTCAAATAATAGGGCATATATCATGATCCTATCTTGTTTTCCTAACCTTCGACTCAACTACCATGATCTTTGCATCAAGATCATGAGAGAGGTAAGTGATACCTCTCTCATGATCCTATCTTGGTTTTCGTAATCTTGGACTCTAACTACAATGGACTTTGCATCAAGATCATGAGAGAGGTATAGGTTTCCTAACCTTGTACTCGATTTGCATCAATTTATACTCAATTTCGGCTGATTTGTACTCGATTTCATCCAATATGTTCTGAAATTGTATAAATTTGAACTCAAAATCCCCATGGCAATGCCAACTCTTGGATTGTCAAATAATAGGGCATATATCATGATCCTATCTTGTTTTCCTAACCTTCGACTAAACTACCATGGATTTTGCATCAAGATCATGAGAGAGGTAAGTGATACCTCTCTCATGATCCTATCTTGGTTTTCCTAATCTTGGACTCTAACTAAAATGGACTTTGCATCAAGATCATGAGAGAGGTATAGGTTTCCTATCCTTGTACTCGATTTGCATCAATTTATACTCAATTTGGGCCGATTTGTACTCGATTTCATCCAATGTGTACTGAAATTGTATCAATTTGTACTCAAAATCCTCATGGCTTTGCCAACTCTTGGATTGTCAAATAATAGGGCATATATCATGATCCTATCTTGTTTTCCTAACCTTCGACTCAAATACATTGGACTTTGCATCAAGATCATGAGAGAGGTATAGGTTTCCTAACCTTGTACTCGATTTTCATCAATTTGTACTCAATTTGGGCTGATTTGTACTCGATTTCAGCCAATGTGTACTGAAATTGTATCAATTTGTACTCAAAATCCCTATGGCCTTCCCAACTCTTGGATTGTCAAATAATATGGCACATATCATAATCCTATCTTGGTTTTCCTAACCTTGGACTCTAACTACAATGGACTTTGCATCAAGATCATGAGAGAGGTAAGTGATACCTCTCTCATGATCCTATCACGGTTTTCCTAACCTTGGACTCTAACTACAATGGACTTTGCATCAAGATCATGAGAGAGGTATAGGTTTCCTAACCTTGTACTCGATTTGCATCAATTTATACTCAATTTGGGCTGATTTGTACTCGATTTCATCCAATGTGTACTGAAATTGTATCAATTTGTACTCAAAATCCCCATGGCTTTGCCAACTCTTGGATTGTCAAATAATAGGGCATATATCATGATCCTATCTTATTTTCCTAACCTTCGACTCAACTACAATGGACTTTGCATCAAGATCATGAGAAAGGTATAGGTTTCCTAACCTTGTACTCGATTTTCATCAATTTGTACTCAATTTGGGCTGATTTGTACTTGATTTCAGCCAATGTGTACTGAAATTGTTTCAATTTGTACTCAAAATCCACATGGCCTTCCCAACTCTTGGATTGTCAAATAATAGGGCATAAATCATGATCCTATCTTGGTTTTCCTAACCTTGGACTCTAACTACAATGGACTTTGCATCAAGATCATCAGAGAGGTATAGGTTTCCTAACCTTGTACTCGATTTTCATCAATTTGGGTTGATTTGTACTCGATTTCAGCCAATGTATACTGAAATTGTATAGTTTTGTACTTAAAATCCCCATGGCCTTCCCAACTCTTGGATTGTCAAATAATAGGGCATATATCATGATTCTATCTTGTTTTCCTAACCTTGGACTCTAACTACAATGGACTTTGCATCAAGATCATGAGAGAGGTATAGGTTTCCTAACCTTGTACTCGATTTTCATAAATTTGTACTAAATTTGGCTGATTTGTACTCGATTTCAGCCAATGTGTACTGAAATTGTATCAATTTGTACTCAAAATCCCCATGGCCTTCCCAACTCTTGGATTGTCAAATAATAGGGCATATATCATGATCCTATCTTATTTTCCTAACCTTCGACTCAACTACCGTGGACTTTGCATCAAGATCATGAGAGAGGTATAGTTTTCCTAACCTTGTACTCGATTTTCATCAATCTGTACTCAATGTTGGCTGATCTGTACTCAATTTCGGCTGAAATTCTGACAGCATCTCCTTTGTATATCTCACATATGTCATGCACATACAGAGTACACAAATCATAACAATGAGTTTCATAACTGAACAAACATTCATTTCCATAACTGAACAAACATTCAGGTTCATAACTGAACTAACACAACAACAACAACAAATACTCAAGATTTACAGAAATTGTCTTCTGTGAAACAAACTCTGTTAGAACAAAGCAAGTGAAGAATATATATCAAAAAGCAAGTAAGAATACATACTCTACCTGAACACTTTGAATCTCAGATCATATCAAATGCAAGTGAAGAGCAATCAAAATCATCAACTAAGAAATGAAACAAAATGTCGAATGCATCAGAAAAAGAAATGCCCAATAAGATCACATTGACATCACTTAGCACATAATCATGCATAAATTTTTCCACAACAAATCATCCATAATCAGCAACAAAACATCCATAATCATCCATAATCACATATTTTCCATATTTCAACAACAAAACTTCCACTTTCCATAACATTCAGCAACTCACAACCATAATTACATAGGCTAAAGGTGATGAAGATGAGAATATCTGCAGATACACCAACTTACAACAAATATACGTTTTCCACCAAAATTCATAATCACATGGGATTAGTAAAGTTTACTTTTTCATAATTCCATTTTCATCTGACAGAATAATCGCTGCCATGTGTGCCCGATACGCATCCATCTTTACCTCTTTTTCATAATTCCATATTTCATCTTCATCAAGCGCTAGACACTCAATCCACAAACAAGTAAAAACACCACAATCGAGTGTCTCGCCTTGGTGACGAAACTTTGTTTTCATTACTGTTATTTTCCCAATGTCAAAGCCTGAGAAATTTTTCATGTATCCAGCCAAAAATTCTGCCTGCAAATATTGATTCAGCTGTGAAATTTAAGTTTTAAGAGTTATTGAAATACAAATGATGAAACTTACATAAACTTTGGCTGTCCCGAAAGCAGCTGGATGAGGCTTGGAGTTCATGGTCTTAAATTTACCTTCTCTTGTTGAATAGAATAACAGATACCAATGTCATCCATAGTTCAAGGGAAAAATAATATATCTGCATCTTGTAAATAAATCTTTATTGAGATGTTTTAATTGATTCTTTGTCACTGAAGTAAGTTTTCCAACAAATTCTTCATACTCTCCCTTCCGCAGCAATCGATTATTCCTATGTCCTTCCAATTTATCAAGGACTTCTCTCTACATGTAGAAATAGAGTCATATTTCTCATTGTAAACAAAAATTAAAGAATTCAATTGTAAGGTCAAAGAACACCACAAACCTGAACACCCATGTCCATGCCAAAAATTTCAAACCCTTTCTTGACACTTTGCTTTCTCATTATTCTCATGTAACAATCAATAATTTCGGATCCAACTGGATTACGAAATAAGAATTCACAGAATTGGAAGCCATCAAGTACCACATTATCTTCCTCCCACACAACAACACTGCAAATTTGAAATTTTATATAATATTTCACTATAAAGGACTAATATTCTAGAAAAGGAAACATGTACAAGATTAACATATTCTAACTTATCTCGAGAAAGATATTCTGTTACCATCTCTCGCTCTTCATATGTTGCTTCTTCATATCCACAAAAATTTCTCGTTTCTCTAAATTTATTCATCACATCTGCAACAGCATCCCTTCCAATTGTAGCAACATCTATAGTCGTCTCTCCCTATGTAGATAGATTTAAGAACATAAGAATAAAATAGAAACACGGTTAACAACAAATAAATAAAATTAACTCTATTTTACCGTTTCCAGCACTATTGGGTCTACAACTGATGCTAACACCTCTTTGCCCGCCTTCCTCCTACGTTTAGGTGTTGTACTCGACGGGGTAACATATTTCAGCCTTTTTTTTCTTCATTCTGTCTGCCCTTCTCCTAACCGTCATTGCAATAGAGGACACAAATTGCTCTACTGATGCAATATTCTTTTCAACCGGCACTTCAACAAACCCAGCAATTTCACCTTCAATGGAGTCTTTAACTTCATCTCTCTTGTTGTCTTCTGACCCACTGATATCATCAATCTGTGGTTGTGGCTCACCACCAAACTCTTTTGTCATTGGTTCAGTATTGGCCCAACTTGTACCAGTAATCAATCCACCACATTTAACACATTCTGAGCCCTGAAAAAATTACAAGATTCTTGTAGCAAATAAATATTTTCTCAACTTCATTTAACAAAATACTTATTTATTGATAATATTACCGAAAAACTTGCTCGCCTTTGATGAAACAGTATATCTTCATCCGAAAATGGTACAATGGACAACACCTTTTCACAATTAAAATTAAAAGGTCACTACAATTCATCATATTTAAGTATGTCTACTATAAACTATGAACTTACTTTACTATAGTCAATGGAATTCAATAACCTCTCTGCTAAATCAGGTTTGGTAGGTATCTTAGTTTCCCCCCAACGGAACAACCTGGGAAAAGTATGTAGTGAACGTACAACTCCAAGAGAAGGTATTCTTTCATATAACCATGCCTAAATAAATAAATTTATTAGTATAACAGAAGAAAACATAATAAAAGCATACTAAAAAAACTCACCATTAATCCAACAGTTGAACCATCTAAATACTTCTTTCTTCTAACATTTCCGTCACCCTTTCTAATATATTTCAAAATTTGGTTGATCAAAAATCTATAAGCCGCATCTCCCCATGAATAATCAAAGAAGGTGGTCAGGTCATCAATATATGACATAATGAATCGAGGTGTTGAGTAGTTGGCCACAGGAAAAATGATACAATTAAACACTAAACAAATAAACATCCTAACAAAATCATCCACATCTGAGTTACTCTCTGATCCAGCTAAAGAGGATAGTCTATCATAGATTCCACTTCTGGTCACGTTGCCAACTTTCCCAGAGAAATACTGAGCAACAAATTTAGACTCCAAATTCACATCTAAATCAACTGGTTGCCCTGCATAACGTAAGCCAAGAACAATGGAAAACTCTGGTGATGTAAAGGGAATAACAATATTTTCACCAAACACAAATGAACGAGATTGCAACTGAAATCTTTTTAAAATTATATCAACTCTGGAGCTGTTGATCGCCAATTTGGGCATCTTAAGTCATATACCAAATGGAGTGTTTTGAATACTTTCCTTTTGCTTATCAGTCATTTTCGGTCCCACTTCATCCATCATAGCTCTAAAAAAAGTAGGTGAACACCGAAACTGAGCTTTTTTCCCACTGTTAACCTCTTTAGCATCTTTGTTAATCTTTGCTTCTTTCTTAGTCTTCACCATCTTTGATTCTGTTCAACCCTTACTCAAAATATCCAACACAATTTTAGTATTTAGACCATAAAGTAAACTGAAAATTAATCAAGTAAACATTTGCCTACTTACAAACAATAAACATTCAATTTAATAATAATAGAAAAAATTTAATATCATCATTAAACATGAACAATTGCCTATTTATCTATAGAAATGGCAATTGCTGACAATTGTCTATTTACCTCCCTCTCACCACTTATCTATAATCAAGGAATTCTTAAATTTTTAAAGAATGATGCAAATAGTATTGATAAATTGAAATCTCATAGGAATAGTAACAATATACTCATAATAGGGTGAAGTTGTACTTAATCAATCACTAATCTTTTTTTAAACGAATAGGGAAATAAGAAAGATGATAATTAAAGAGTTCCGACTAATAGATAAAAAATCTACAAAAAATGCCTGGCTTCAACTCTATCTCCGGCGACAAAGCTTGATTCAGTCTCCTCGTCGGTGGGTTGATGGATCTACACGGCTATAATCTTGCTTCACATTGTGTCGGGAAGAAATGGGGGAGAGGAAAATGGTCGACTTGCCTTGATTTCGCTGGTTAGGGTTTGCGAGATTAAGTCGTCAAGAAATTTGGGAAGAAGGAAATTGAGGAGAGGAAGCTGGCTTGATTTCGCCGGTGAAGGACGTCGAGAATGTTCGTCAAGAAATCGCGGGAGAAGGAAATTGAGGAGAGGAAGTTGGCTTGGTTTCGCCGGTGAAGGACGCCGAGATTGTGTCGGGAAGAAAACAGGGGAAAACGAAACTGCGGGAGAAGAAATACGGGAAAACCAAAAGTAGAAAAAGTAAGAAGGGTATATTAGTAAATTTATGTATTGGGGAGTTAAAACTAAAAAGTAGGGACTTAAAACATTTGTTTCCTTACCTGGGGAGCGGACACAAAGCCAACTTTTGGATTAGGGATTTATCTCTAATTTACCGTTATAATGTCGCTATCAAAAATAAAAATTAAGACGATTATCGAATTTCATAAACACTATATGCAAGATAAATTTGTCTTAAAAAGATAAAACACAACTCTAACCTCAATATGTCTTAACGGTGCTATTTTAAGGCGCCTGTGTCTCAAGCTTCTGTAGTTCACCATTGAAAATATTTATAGAAATTTTAATTATGTCATTGTTATTATTTGTCTTATATTGGCGATCGCAAACGTTAATAACATTGTTTTGGATAATATTGAGCAATCAATTAAATAGTGAATAGACAAAACTGATTAAATGGAAATAGAACCAATTAGTTTTTTTTAGATAAATGGAATCAATGGAATTTTATCATAAAAATTAAATCAATAAAATTTTGTTAATTTGATGGATTACAAAATTAATTGAACTAACCAAATTAATTAAACTGTTTTAACATTAATCAATCGATTGCTATTAGACAGACTCGAGAGTTGTGATTGGAGTTGATGATTTTATGAGTTTTTTAAAATCAATTTAAATACAAGTGAAATTATGAGAAATATGCAGATGAATAAAAGACAGATAAAAAAATATTTAATTAATAATAATAAAATAAAATTTATCTATCTATTAATATTTATAAAACACAGTTTTGTATGCAGGCGTGACATTCACAGGGAGCTTAGGATTCCTGTTAAATCCGACACTTTTGATTAGGTTCCGGAAATTTTCGGAGAATTACCAGATAGATTCCGGGGTTCCGAGTCCTTGGATATAAAATTAGGGACTAAAACGTAATAAAACTAAAAGTTTCAAGGGTTAATGTGTAAGGAATTAAAACCCTAGGGGTGGTTTTGTGAATAGGCAGAACTTGGTTGGACTAAACTGCAAAAAGGTCACACCTATATGTCTTGACCTAATAGCTCAATCGGCCGACTCCTCCACAGCCGATCACACGCCTCCCTCTTGTTCTCCCTCTTCTCCGCGTGACCTAGCCGCCCGGGAGACCCGACGCCGCAGCGGAAGCCACGCCCGACCGCCCCATCCCACCTCTCTGCCGATCGAGCGTGACACACTAAATCTCCTCCCCTTCACGTTCTTCTTCCCCACAAAGTCTCCACTGCGTCCGAGTTGGCCGAGGAGGGTGTTGTCGGGAGTTGGATCGTCGCCCACTTCTTCCTGCCTTTTCATCGCATGTGCCCTAGCCGCAGCATAAGCCACGCTGACCCTCCCTCTTCTCATCTTCTCGAGCTCCTTTTCGGGAAGCAAAACGCAAGGCCAGCGGACGATTCGGCGGTTTATCGTTTTCCTTCCGAGCAGACGGCGATCTCGCCACTAACAGGGTCACGGGAAGGTGAGATGGGTGTGTTTGATCTTGCTTCTGTTCTCAGGATTGAATCTGGTGGATTTAGGGATTCTTGTTTACTTTGAATTCTTGAACGCAGATTCATTTGGAGCACAATTTGGAATAGAACTCTCTGCTATTTGGCTTGGGATCGCCTGGGAATTGAGGTATGGAATTGAGATGGTTGTTTTGTGTTGAATTCGGAGAGTTGATGTTGCTGGGAGTCAGTTCTGGGAATTTCTGAGAAACTGGTTGTGTTTGGAATTGCAGTGGCTGCGTGAACTTCACTATCTGGTGGAGATTGGTTCCGCTTGTTGTGGGGAGTGACAATTGGACTTGGTTTTGAAGTTGATGGCAATTTGCCTTCTGAGATTTGCTTGGGGTAGAATTGAGAGTGGTTCTCCTCAGCCTTGATTGCCGTGGCTAAGGTAAGGAGATGTTCTCCTCTACATTTTTATCTCTGTTAATTACCCTGTAATGGAGCAGCTTAAGTCTTTATAATCAGTTTGGTTGTGGCTATATTGGATTAGAGCTAATGGCAGGTTTAGTATGGAAATTGGTATTACACTAACTCTAGCCGCATTGGATTTGGGGTTTAGGATTTAAACCTAAAGTAACACCTAAACCTAAATCTAAATTACATGGGGTAATTAAGAACCTTCCATTTAATTAAAGGGAATTAAATGAAAAAGGATGGATTAGGTTAACCCTAAAACGGATTAGGGATTAATTAGCTAGTTGTTATTTGTGTAAAAGCTAATTAAATTAAATCCATGATACAGGAGCTTGACTTGGATTATATTTTGACGGGTGGTTCTGTCTTGTTGATACGGACTTCACCTATTCGGAGGCGGGTACCCTTTGACTTATCTCTTTTGATATTGTCATGTGATTATGCATAGTCTGTTATAGATAGCAGTAAGATTATACGCTATCCCTGGTTATTAGGCCTATTCTGGATATTGGTTGTTTATCCCTGGTTATTATGCCTATTCTGGATATTTGTTGTTTATCCGTGCTTATTATGTCTGTTCTGGATACTTGTTGTTTATCCCTGAGTTATTCTGCTGTCAGTTTCATACAGTCCCAGGTATTGTCATATCTATTGGTATGCTAGAGCTCGTGGTAGCGTCTCCTGCATTTGACCTTGAGGGATGGGTAGTTTTCTGGTCAGTATACCTTGTAGGTTACCTGTATTTCCTGTTATAGGATTTCAGACTGAGATTTAGTATACTGAGGACTTGGGAGGGAGGTATGTGTATCTATCATACACCATCCTTGCATTGCATGCCGGCGATCAGCGACTCCCTTGTGGTTGAGCCTAATCGTCTTCCGGTACATGACGGGCACACACGGCCACTCATGGGTTAGTGGATACCGTAGATGTGTGCATTTGCCCTGTATTGCTCCGTTCGGCCACTATTGGAGGGTGAGCGCGGGCGTGGTAGCAAGCAGGGATCCCTTCTCGTACTGAGCCACGAGGAGATGAGAGCTTGACTCCCCCATTGCTTGGGGTTAGGAGCGTGGTCTCCGCCAGCATCCTGGCCACCCGGTCACTCAGGAGCAGTGATGGCAGGGTGTACAGTTGTCAGAGCCCTACCTTTTCAGACGTCCCTATGACAGGTGTACGATGATTCTGTCTGGTGTCAGGGGTGACACATGTCATTGCACCATGTGCATACTTTGCATCGTGCATTGTTTGCTGCACTTGATTCTTGCACTTGTTTGACATTGCATATTCTGGAGACTTGTTATCTGAGACTATATGCCTATTTGTCTTCTTTTGGTATTTCTTACCCTCTGTACAGGTTAGATGGATTCAGGTATGTACCTACCCAGTATTTTCAGTTTCAGTCTTTCCCTCTTGTTGATATGAGACTGTATTAGCTGAACTCTTATTGTTGGTATAACCTTCTATGCATATCCGTTGGGTATCCGCTGAGCTATGGACTCACCCCGTTGCCATATATGTTTATTTCAGGTTGATGTCTGCGAGGAGATCCCGAGCCGCCAGTCCCTAGCTCCAGAGGAGCTCCGCTTGGTTTTATTTTATGTTTGTTTTGCTTATGGACCCTGTAGTATTTTCCTATGCTTCCGTTGTGGTGTTTCGAACATGTATTCATGTTTAATTCGATAGTATTGTACTTTTGAGTCCTATGTTGGACTTCGATTGGTTTTGGTTTTGTTCCTGCCCCCTGGCAGCTCAGGTGAGTTCGGATTTGGTTTTTCGATAGTTATAATCATATAACTGTTGTTTTTGCATATATCTGAGGCCTGAGGCCCTTTAAACTGCGTGGTTGTGCTATATATATATTGTATACAGGTTATATTGTCTGTGTGTATGTGTAAATTGTCCGCCGGACAGGGGAGGTGCTGTCCGATTTTATATTGGATCAGCGGCTCCTGGGTCTCGGGGCGTGACAATTCCCACCTAAACCGAATATAAATTTTCAAAATAAAATTTTTTTAATTAATAATTAATAAATTTTAGACCCGTCCCTTTTCTTTTAAACCGAATATAAATTTTTTAAATAAAAAATTTTAATAACTCTCAATTGATTTGTTAAATCCCAAAATTAAATTATTTTAATGTCATTTTTTTTTCATGCCGAACAAAATTTCAAAGCTTATTAGAAGCTATATTTTCCTATTCTTTAAATTTTAAAAATTCATAAAATAAAATCATAAATCTTAAAAATACTAATTCAAAAGAAAATGTATAATTACAAATCCTAGAATGAAACATTCAGATCTTAATCCAAAATTAAAATTTTAAAAAATAATTTATCAAATTCAAAAAAGATAATTTCAAATTTTAATTTGAAATTGTATTTTAAAATTTTCAAAATTAAAATTTTAAATAAGTTATAATGATTAGAGTAAAATACATAAAAAATAAATTTAATTTAATTTTAATGAAATATAAGCCTTTAGCATCCCTTGAGTGGAGGTAAGAAAAATGATAGTCTCACATCTGAAGTTACCCAAGCGAATTACACACAGAGCAATTATAAAAATGGATAATGAACGGTAAAGCAACTCATACCTTTCTCGGCCTTTTGGCTAAGATCAAGTGTAGTATCTGTTTTTATCAGTTTAATATCTGATATGTGGGTCATTGGTCCACTTTAATATTAAATTAATTTTTATATGGGGGGATGACCTATCACAGTAGCTTGCTACTAGGGTTTTCATGTGTCGTTTGTGTGTTGCACTATAGCACAGGCCTGACACACCCCTATCCAATCAAAGTAAACTTTAGATCGCATCCACATCCATCACCCTTATAAAACTTATAATCACCATTAATATCTTATATTATATAAAATAATACTATATCTTATATTAACATGAATCCATAATGAAATAAAATTACTTTTCATTTTAATTTTTTATTTAATAATAAAAATTGACATATATATATTATCACTAAATATGTTATTTAAATTGTGTAAGATTCTTGTGTATTGCACGAGTATTATACTAGTTTAATATACATAATGATATAATAATGACTACTAAATTGATATTAACGGATTGATTTAATTTTAAATTTAAAAATTGAAATGGAATTGAATTCTTCATATTATTTAGTTTTCAATTGTATTTTTATTATAAATATATTATATAGATGGTAAAAAATGATTCGTTTGTCTTTATTCCAAGGTTAATTTTGAGGAGATAAATCACAGGGACTATTAATCAGATATTGCGGCTAGTTTATGAACAGGATAAACATATTAACTTTATTAAATTTTAACCTTGATATATACGGTAACACAAATGAGTAGTGAGTGAGGTTATAAATATATTGCATAGGGACTCAGATGAGTAGTGAGGTTATACATATATTGCATAGGGACTCTTCTGATTATACTTAAAAAAAATCTTTGAATCTATTAGAACAATAAGTAGTTTATGAACGTTTAGTTGATAAAATAAATTTAAATAATGATAAAACCCCTTCACGCCCGGTGGGACTCGAACCCACAATCGCCTAATTAGAAGTCAGACGCCTTATCCATTAGGCCACGGGCGCCAGGCTGTCCTTATCTTGGTATAGATTCTAATTATTATCATTTTATATCGTTCAGTCAAGAGCATAACAATGTATAGGTCCACTGAACCGTGAGAGCCGTAACGTGAGCATTAATCTAAGGCAGGTGGAATGGAAGTCATGAAAGGTTAAGTCCAAATCTTAATTATTTTTAAAAAAATTTAAAATATTTATTATTTAATAACAATTATTATAAATTATAAGAATGATATTTTATAAATAAATAAATAATTTATTTCTATTTATTTCATTATAACACATGTAATTCACTCAATTAGATGGATCAATTCAAATTGTGAAATAGGTTGAATTGGTTGGGCGGGATAAGTAAAACCTGATGAATTCAGTCCATTAGAAGACTAGCCAACCAAACAAGATGTATTGTCGCATAGGCAGAGTAAATCAACCGATTCAAATAAGTGGTCGAGTCAATAGGCAAATGGATTCGATCAGTCATGTCAACTTGAGCAATCGCGTGGAAAATCTCGAACGAGTCGATTGAGGGTTGCGTCTGATAAGTTCAAATAATCTTTTCGGATTTGTGCAATCATGCGAAAATCGACAAGGTGGGGGCACATGACCTATTTAATCAATTAGTGAAATCATAACCTGACTTTGATTTGAATGATGCTTAAAATTACTACTTGGTCCGGTCAGACATTAACCCAATGCAAACACATGCATTGCCGTCCAAGTCTAACTAACAGACGAATATGACATGGGCATGGGGATGCACGACATGGTACGACACGACACGGCGCGACGGGCAGCGTTTGCCTATCCCAATTTTGAACTCCTTCCGAGTGGAAACAAATGCATGATCGAGCATTAGATCACATAACTAACAACCCAATTTTGTTGATGCACATTGAAGAGGACCAGCATTTGAAATCACAATGATTTCAGACTTTCTCATGACGATGAAAGCAGACGAAGGAAGCAGGTGAAAACGGTCGCCAATAATTGATCAAAAACACCCAAAATTACGTTCCACTCTGTTTTTTATTTTCTTTTATTTAGCCAACTTATCAAATACGTCCTTGGGTACGGCTATGCACAGCGAGAGTTGGAATTCTTTAACAACTCTTTTAACCAAATCATTTAATCCTTTCATCAGTTGCATGCCTAACGTACGATAATTCAGAAGAATTTATATATGTTGCATGATTTGGTGCCATCTACCTACCAACTTTTACCAACTTCTAACTACAACATCATTCTTCCACTCCAAATGATTCCATTAGTTATGTTTGAACTAGATTAGGCCCAACTAATTCGACCTTTTCGGTTCCCAATCTGGCTTCATAGTCCGTCAACTTCACTAGTAGTCCAATTGAATCATAATTACATAAGAAATACATCCTAAGGCCTTTGGAGCCATGATAGGCGAGGGAGGATAAGTTAGAGATGATATTTCTTATTCCGAGTCATTAGTATCTTTTCGTTATGAAATGTATGGAATACTAAGGGGAATTATTGTGGAATTTTAAGAGTTTCCCAATAGAAGACAACCACCACAGCAAGAAAAATCTGGGCCACAATTCATGTGAGATCTCTCATACCATACATTGTCTATCTCTTTTTACAGTTTTTTTTTTTTTTTTTGGTGAAAGGGACATGATCTTCAGGTTAACGAAGTCAACGTTTTAGATGCCCCAAGTCTCTTGGCATTGGTAAAGTCGGATTAGTAGGAGCCCTAGAGTCAATTATGTGATGATTGACTACGGACATTTTGTATTATATTCTATCATTAATAAATGCATGTTTGGTTATTATACTTACTTTGTATTTGTGCCAAATAACTAAGTATAATAATATCCTTGGGTAGTAGATTCTTATCTACATTATATCGATTGGTTGAATCGATAATGAGATGATGTAGAGAACACTACTCTAAACCATTCCTAGTCAAGTATTGATATTCAAGGACAATATTGATGCATGGAGACTAACATGTAGGTCAACTGATGACTTAAGCTCACAAATCATGGATATATGATATCAAGTTGACACATGAGTATACATTGGAGAATGTGTACTGAATTGACCCGCCATGAAAAAGTTTCATAGATTGTCATATGAGTGTCATAAACTTTCTCATGTAACTATTAGTATGAATAGTCTTTAGACCTGAAGTCACTACGGTTTCCTACATAAGGAGTTATGTACTTTGGTATCGTCAAACATCACTCGTAACAGGGTGGACTATAAAGGCGATCACTGGAGTATGTAATGAATTATACGGAGGGATGTGAGTGATGTAGATGAGATCTATCCCTCCCATATGACGGGAGTGATATCTGTGGGCCCCTTGATCGAGTAGGACTACTAAAACGCATGACCATGCTCAAATGAGTCAATATGAGATATTGAGCTCGTTTGTTTGAGTGAGTCTACTCGGGGATCAAGAAACACAAGATTGATTGAGGATGACACGGTCTATGCCTCATTAGTCAATCTAGATATCAAGGATAGAAGGACAAGGTCATACATTATCATAGTCACAGAGGTTTAGTCGGATCTCGACTTTTCTTGTTACTTGGGTAGCAATGATGCATTGCTAGATGCCGCTCATTGCTTATGTGTCTAAAGGGTTTAAGCGCATTGCCAACGTCGCGAGAACCTATTGGGTCACACACTAAGGACATGATGCTTCGGGAGCCCAAGTTGAGAACTCGGGAGATCTGAGCCCGAGTTAGGAACTCGGGAGGTCAGTTTGGGAGCTCGAGTTGGGAACTCGGGAGCATGAGTCGGGAGCTCGGCACTCGACAGACTAAGCTGGGAGCTCGGCAGACTGGGGTCGGAGCTCGGCACTCGACAGACTGGGTCGGCACTCGACAGATTGGGCTGGGAGCTCGGCAGATTAGGTCGGCACTCGGCAAACTGGGCTGAGAGCTCAGCAGACTGGTTCGACACTCGGCAGACTGGGCTAGGAGCTCGGCAGACTGAGTCAGAGCTCGATAGACTGGTCGAAGCTCGGCAGACTAGGTCGAAGCTCGACAGACTGGCTCGGGAGCTCGGCAATTGGGAGACTTGGTTGGGAGCTCGACACTCGGCAGACTTGGTCGGGAGACCTGGTCGGAACCCCGAGAGGCCCGGTCGGGATTACAAGGTAAATTCATTAAAGTGTTTAATGAAGGGAAAAGAAAAGATTCTTTTCTTGCATGAGAAAAGATAAAGAGCCACATGAAAATGTGTGCTCTTTATTTGTATTAATGAAGAAAGCCAAAGAGACACAAACCTCTTCATATTCATGGGATGAGTATAAAAGTGGGGTTTGTGACTTTGGATGAGGTCTTCTTCTTCCATTTCTTCCTCCCTCCCTTATCTTCCTCTTTTGGCCGAAACCCTATTGTAGGGTTCTTGATGTTCTTCGAGCTACCTCAAGTTGCTAACATAACTAAGATAGTTCTCCCGAAGTTGAGAGATTGTGTCCGTGTGGATACGAATAGAGGCACGGACACTTGAACGTGCAAAAGATCCGGCGCACCTTGGACGAGCGGGATAGGCAAAGGGCACGCTCCAAAGGTATACAGTGTAGATAGATCTATTAGATAGATGAACATTATACGAGTTTTCTTTCGCATGAATCGCTTGAGAGTTTTTGTTTCCGTTGCGTTTTATATGTTTGTGCCGGGAGATCCCAACATTACCACACATTTAAATAGCTATTGTCATTTATATTTCTAAATTAATATTTATCATGAAAAACAGTGAGGAGAAGGAGGGGCGATAAAATGACATTCTTTACGGTGAAAATGTTTAGTGGCGAGATGAAAAAGTTAGAGAATTAGTAAGCTTCATTCATCCTAAATGATTAGTAGTTGATGAAGGAAGGAAGCAAATACAGAGCTCAGCTTCTCTCACTAGAGGACAAGCCTCCGACAACGAAGAGCTAGTCTCTACCAAAACACTCGACAACCACTGCATTAACTAGTTAATTTTCCTACCAAACCTCCAGAAACTGAGACAAATCATGGTTAGCAATCCCGCTAAGATCGCACATCCACCCAGTTTTTTTTTTTTTTTGTTCTTTTATCTCATCGATCCGTAGTAGCCATTGCCATGGCCGCTTGAGCTTCGCGCTGTAGCAGCTGCACGCCTCGGCGCCGCGAAACCCGAGCTGGTAGCAGAAGCAAATTGTGGAAGACCCCGCCGCAACCTCCGCCGAAGTCGCGAACGGCCGCGAAGGGAGGCGGAGGCTTATGGTGAGGTCGAGGTCGCCGCCGTCGTCCACGCTGCTGCTCTGCTCCTCCTCCGCGGCGGTGTCGACGTCGTTGGACGAGGCGCGCTGGCCAGCGGGCGGTGAGACTGGGGGTCGATGCCCCGGGAGATGAGCTTGCGCTTAATGTGTGAGTTCCAGTAGTTCTTAATCTCGTTGTCCGTCCTCCCCGGCAACCGCCCGGCGATCACCGACCATCTGCCGAAACAGAATCATCCAACCAATTCGTCTCCCAAAACCAAAACAAACAAACAAAAAACGTACTTGTTTCCAATCAGAGCGTGGAGATTGATGATGAGCTCGTCCTCTTCCTCGGTGAAGTTACCGCGCTTGAGGTCCGGTCGGAGGTAGTTCATCCACCGGAGTCTGCAGCTCTTGCCGCAGCGCAAAAGGCCTATATAGAAATTCAGTCTCAGTTCACGACAAATCCACCATTTCTCCAAGAATGAATTACCTGCAGCCTTAGGCAGTGATCTCCAGCAGCCTTCGCCATGAGTGTTTATGTAGGCAATCAGTCTCTCGTCCTCTTCCTTGGTCCAAGCTCCTCTGTTGGTGTGAGCTTGCTCGCAACAGGGAGACCTGCCCATGGCCGTGGGAGTGGAAATTGAAAACGGGACAGGAGTAGAGGAGAGGAGCGAGTTCTTATATGGGGAATGGGATCGTGGCCGATAGGGAGCAGGTTGTGGTCTCCAACTGCTACTCGGTCCAATGTTTGTTGACCAAGTTGTTGGCTTGCAAGAAGAATCGGTGGGTTGGACAGGCACATTTAACACCGGGTACCGGCTTGTCCCTGAGCCGGTAATAGCTGAAACGAAGACGAGGAGAATAAGATTAGGACATGGGTTGATGCACTAACTGCTACTGCATTTGGATTGTCATAGAAGAGGGTAGCCGTGTGTCGATTTGGTGGTACAGTATTAAGTTTGTGTGTATTTCTGTTTTTTGTTTTTTTAAAGGAATATTATTTTGTCCTTCGGAACCATTTGTATCTTTAATTTAGTCTGACAAGTCAATAAGTATATCAAGGTTTCGCTACGAGGAATAGAAGTTTATTAGCTTGATCCGATGTGGGCACAGATATTCGTATCGAAAATTTCGATGTAAAAAACATTTATGTCGTTACCATATCTAAAATTTAATATATCAAAATTTTGGTATATTAAATTTTTGGTATGATATATATCATCAATACTGAAAATTTTGATATATTATTGATAAATACTGTCTATATCAAAATTAAAAAAAAATACAATTTTATTCTTGACATACCTTTGGGATACTAGAAGTGGGGATCCAGAGGACAATACACAATTAAGACAAACTACTTATTTGAAATTGAATGCTTTGACCCCGTCTTCCCAATCTTCACTTTCTATTCCTTGGTGGCAATTGATCTGGAAATTACACATCCCTCCCAAGGTTCGTATTTTTTTTATGATATATTTATCGTAATTTCATACCTACATAATGGAATCTCCTAGGCTACCATCTTCCTATGAAAGGGAATTGTCCTCTTTGTGGCTCTTTTAAAGTCTCAACAAGTCATTGTCTTGAAAAAAAAATCTCTTTTTTAGAAGCACTTGAAGAAGTTTTGTGAGCTATTTGTTAGGACCTTGACGTACGACTAGAGGGAGGTGAATAGCCGTTCACTCACTTGATTCACGGTTTCTTCCTACAAGTGTTAGCACGCGCAAGCAAAAAACTTAAACTATAAATTAAAACCAATGCTAACACAAACCGTTTACGTGGTTCGGAGATAATGCTCCTACTCCACGGCTGTCCGTAAGGTGGACAATCCCGATCCGTCGGTGGATAAGTCCCTGGAAGACCTCCGACTAGCTCTTGTCGCTCCTTGTGGGTGGAGAAACCGCGCCACAAACCCTCGACAATACCTGAGCACTAGAAGACTACTAATAAGCTTTAACCAAGCTTATTTCGTCAATCCTTCCCCAACCAAACCGAGCTCTTTTAAATAAAATTCATAGCTGAAAAGAGTCGTTACTGTTGGATCGAGAGAACCGATAGAGGGGGGGGGGTGAATATCGGAAATCGTTTTTCTTTCGGAAAGCTTAGAGCAAGTACGCAGCGGAAATTAGAAACACAGAGACACAGTCGATTTTACTTGGTTCGGAGCCTGTGTCGACTCCTACTCCAAGGCCCACGGTCGTTGACCGTTTACTTTGGGCAATTCTATATCAGGCGCAAATAGTTTACAGAAAATTATTACAGAATTTAGTACAGTAAACTTAAATAGCTCTTTTTACCGACGTTCGAGGAAGATCGACTTTTTCCGGAGCAGCAGGACGTCGTCGGCTTGAGTTGGAAGGATTCCGGGTG
>JAGFNQ010002580.1:26565-229705 GCA_024364735.1 Boesenbergia rotunda | reverse complement strand
AGTTGAAGTTCAGTTTAATCTTTTTGAAAAAGTTAATTTTAAGTACAGAGGGTAAAGAGGTTAGAACCATAACAACCTAACTTTAACCTGTTTGTCATTCATCAAAACTTGAGTTTGACCGTTAGTGTAAACTACACCAACATTCCAAACATATATGCCATGGATCCTGATTTCGACACCATGATCAATGAAGGCTTACATTTGATGCCCAATTACAATAGCATTATGGAGAAGGGAATACAAAAAATTGTACTGAGTGTTCGTGTATGTTTGGTGAAAGACTCACAGAAAAGACAAGTCCACCCTAATTAAAGCCTTTACATGTTCAAAGAAACAAACTTCAATTATGGTGATAACCAAGGGCAAGTAATTAGGATGCAAAACTCATCAACCATGTATAAGATCAAGCAGCCATTTGATGTCATAATCTTTACTTTCAGCTACCAACTTGTCATGAAGCATTTTGCAATGCATCCAAGATTGCAAGTTTTATCTATTTTTAAAATAAAAAGAAGGGCAGTTAGTAGTTTTAGATTAAGAATGCCATGACTCTACGTTCTCCCGTGGATGCTTGCATTGTTTTTGCAGTTCGATATATCTTTCGACATTAAAATAGTGTTTCTGAATTAGTTTCCGCTGCCTTGACAAGAACAGCCTGTTCATGAGGTCTTGGTAAGATGGGTCTCTTGAGGTAACAAGGAAATAGGCATATCCTGCAATGATACCAGCTGCGGTGGAGAAGAAGGTTATCGGCTCCATGACATCCCATGAGAATTCCCAAAAGGTAAGTCGAAAGAAGAGACTAATCTGAAGAACAAAGTAGCCTAACCCTGACCAAAGCATGCGTCGAACCTGCTTGTGCGCAAGCTGGTCAATTTCTTCTTTCCTTTTCTGCAATTCCTTCAACTCTTCTCTTCTGGGATCATTCTCAGGTGTCAGAGCAAAGGGAACAACCTTTCTGACGAGATCCAAAACCTGTAGAACATCAAGTTTTGGCAGCATCAGACTGTTAGCACCCAGTGATTTTAACTGGTTAGGCGTGCCAAAAGAAAGAACTGGCTTTACTTAGAAAAGAGCCAACAAAATAAAAGATCAATGAGTAAAATAGTAGGATGCTCCATCATATAAAACATACTGATTAATTCGCACGAATCTACTTAGGCTGATAGGCAGCTAAATGAAACATAAATTATTCATCTCGTCTGGTTCTGCATACTTTCTGATCTTGGCATGATTGGGAAATCGAGTTCTCAAAATCTAAATAAGAATAAACAAGAGCAGTTAGTGCCCCAAAACTTTAGAAATAAACCCAAGTAAAAAATGATTTATATCACAGAAGTTCATCTTTCCAAGAGGAAACCTATTATGAAAGAATATCATTTCTTGAAATTTTCATGAATATTTCAGTCAACATTGATCATGCAAAGTCGTAAAGTTTCAGATCACAAGTCAAGTTAAAAACACTATCCTTTAGAATTTGAATCATTGATTGTTGAAACTTTTCTTGAATAGTCATTATTGATTCTACAAGTTGTAAAATTTCAAAGCATGCAGTAAGAACTTACTCTTCATCAAATTATTCTCGGATTATGTTCTTCATCCTAAGATCCTAAGATTTTTTTTCAGATGAATATTATTGAAGAAGCCAGAAAATGGATGAATCTTCATGTGGTTTGTTGGCTACGATAAATGCATTACAAATCATCCCAAAATTTGCAGTGTGATGGGGAAATCCGAAAGAAAATTCAACAGTACCAGTTTCTTTGTGTTTTGATTTTTTTTAACAACAGGTTTTGATCTTGGTCATATCAAGGAACATATATCTCATTATAGGAAAGCATCAAACAAGATCATGGTATGTATTAGCTAGATGACACTGCCAAAATCGAGATTGATGGAGAACACACAAAATAAATCCCAACAATCATCATAATCATCACGCCATCATGCCCCAACTATTTTTAATTTGCTTATAATTAAGATTAATTTTATCACTGCATTGAGCTCTGTATGCAATATCACCAATCATATTCATCGAATTAAATCATTTTTATTAGACTGAGTAATATTTTCTTATAAAGATAAAGTTCCTACTGGAAACCAAAAGTCTAGGAATATGCAAGTGCATAATATCAATGAAATATCATTAAAGGTTGATACCTGGTTTAAAAATTAAGTACACTAAGATCTTAGAAAAATAGAACAATTCAACCATCTTGAGAAGAATATCTCAACATCAAACTAACAAAATTTATTTAATAAAACCTTATTAGAATGCCAGAACCTCATAGTGCAAATATCTAATATTATGAGGATGGTTGACGAAATTGTACTCTCATGGTTCCATCTAACAAATCTTTCTATTTGAACAATATGTTTTACACCCTTCATATAAAAAACTTGAAGGAAATAATATTGACAGTCAAACACTGTTAAATGACCTCCACACGTACAACATCACTAATAAACAATGATTAACAGTGTGAGCATGAGCCAATCTGTGGGATTAGAGTTGTGCCAACGAAAGGTCATCACATTGTAGAAGCTATTAAAGGGCACTCACCTTAAGGATCTACAAAAAAATGGTAGTGCTAGAGTGGTTAGAGTAGGTTTTTAGTGTTTTAAGCCCTTAATAGAAGCTTCCACAGAGAGAGGAGCCACATGATCTTGACCTCCCCTCAGTCTTAAATGAAGCTAAGTGATTCACTTTGACATGTAATCCACCTCTTTATCTCTCAACTAACTCACCTCGGGTGACCTTCAAGCACCTCAGCCAAGCTAAAACTTGAAGGATTAACATTTGACCAAGACACATCGCCTTTGAGCGGACCTAAGTAGCCACGGACCTAAGTAGCCACAATTCACCCAAGTGAAACAACCTCAACTGAAATGTGTCCAACTTGGGCAAACTGAGACAAACTCCAATCAATCTTGCATTCTTGATCAAACCCAATATGACTTGCACTCATTTGGTTATGATCCCATATTTAGGTACAATCCAACTTAACATAATTGAAAAACTGATAATTTATCATAAGAGTCATAACACCACTTGAATATTTGATGGCCCAAATTTTACTTAAGATCTCACCTTATCAGAATTCATTTTCCTGAGCCTGGAAATGTATCTTTCATAACTTAGGTATAATGTGCAGAAAAAAATAGGAATCTCATTATGAGTTCTTGGATAGGACAATATTAATCATAAAGATAGAATGTGAGAAAAAAGAACAACTCATTTAGCTAAAAAAGGATATAGTTTTTTTTTGTGTGATAAGTAACGGTTTATAGATTACATTTATAGTATCTGCGAACTCGTTGATCTTTAGTCAATCTTTCTTCGGATCGTGAAGACACTAGATTTGTAAGTATTTAACAAAGGAGAATTCCCAAGGTCGAATCATTCTAGTTCCATAACCAATTCAGATCAAAGTCGAGCCGAGAGTAAGGATGGACCAGATAGATCATTAAAGAAGCAATAAATCGAAGAAATAATTATTTTTTAAAAAAATAAATCTATATATGCAAAAATCTAGCAAACCATCGAAGAAATTGGATTACCTTATCGGGGCGGAGATAGACCTTGTCCCTAAACAAGAGGACGACGCCGACCTCATCCAACGCTCGGACAAAGGCGGCAGCCTCGTTCCGGGAGCGCGCCACTCCCATCCCCTCGCACTCCTCCAGAAGCTGAGCGTACCCGATGACCTCCTCGCCCTCGCTCTCCAGCTTCCGCTTCAGGGCCTCTACGTTCACAAGACGAATCATCCGCTTCGCTTCCTCGAGCGTGATCGACTCCGCCGGCGGCGATCTATGGTCGCACGCATCGTTGCCGGAGGAGCAGAAGAGGTGGGGAAGCGGCAGGAGGCGGGGAGGGATAGGGTGCTTCGCCGGTCTGGCGGTGAATAGATTGCGTAGGAGGGTTCGGGAGGTTGAGGAAGAGAAGGAGCGCCACATTGTGCTTGGCGCGGAGCGTGATCGGATCGGAGTCATCGGACCGCGGGCGAAGGAGAAGGCGGGAGAGTAAAAGGCGAATCGGTTAAGGCAACGACCGATCAAAGGGAGCGGAAGAGGTCAAACCAAACGCGGCGGACGGGATAGCGAAGGGAGGATAACGTCCTTGCCGA
Organism: Boesenbergia rotunda; assembly: GCA_024364735.1. Lineage (NCBI taxonomy): Eukaryota > Viridiplantae > Streptophyta > Magnoliopsida > Zingiberales > Zingiberaceae > Boesenbergia > Boesenbergia rotunda. The sequence goes on along the minus strand of JAGFNQ010002580.1, from coordinate 225,578 downwards.
CCTAGCTGTCAAGTGTTTGAATCAATTAATTACTAGTTATTGCAGTTAAGGTGGGTCGCTCAATTTAATTCTTTTTTCTTCTATTTTTGGCATTTTAAAATTTTAAATTTTGACTTGACTATATTTATCACTTAATATATTTTGTTGTAGATTTTATAAATTTGTTATTGATGTAAATTAAAATAATAAAAAATATTTATGGTAATTTATAGTATAATTTTATAATTTTCAAAATTTGAATTCGACTTTTATATTTATCAAATTGATATTTTAAGGGAGACTTATTAAAAACTCCCTAATCAGAAAATCATCTTTGTGTCAGCTCCCTTGGCAAGGGAACAATAGTTTTGACTCCCTAATTTTTTTTTAACTCCCTAATACATAAATTTACCAATCTACCCTTATTAAATGTTATCCCTCTCTCCAATACCTTCTCCCCCATTTGTTCACGATGCATCCAAAGCAAAAACCCTAACCAGCGCGTTCCCACCATTCTCGTCTTCCTCATTTCCCTCTTTTCCATTTCTTCCCTACAAATTCTCCATCCTAAAGAAACTCAAACCAAGGAAATCGATGGCTCGACCATTTCCCTCTTCTCTATTTCTTCCTGTTACAATGTCCATCCTAAACAAACCCTAACCGGTGAAATCCATCGCTCTACCTATCCGCGCCAAGGAGGAGACTGAAGCAAGAACATACCCATCGAGATTCATCGATCGGGAGTAGCGAGATATCAACCGAGAGCAAACGACCGACGAGGAAAGTGAAGTAAGCGTCGCCGTCGAAGACAGAGTCGAAGACACACAATTACCTTAAAAAAGAGTAAATTTTTTTAATTTTTATAGTCTTTTTTAATCTATTAGTCGTATTGTGTTTGATTGAATTTTCACATATCTCATTATTTATATATTATTGGTTTTTGGTCGAATTTTTTGAGATGGAGGTGAAATCTTGAGATAGCGCGTGTAGGCTTGATCGCTTACGCTTGCTCCTCCAACTCCAACTACTACAGGAAAGAATCCACCTCCATCTCAAAAATTCATTTTATTAATCATATCTTCCTCTTTTGGAAGTTGAAATTCCTGAAGATAATTTTCTAATATTTGAATATAAATAAAGGCCAATAATATTTCAATGAGTATATTATTCCTCATTTATGCTGTGTTATGAAATTAAATATAATTTGTCAAATTTATTTAAATTGATATCGTGTTATGATTGATTATGAAATTGTATAATCTTTTACAATGCAATTTCTCAATCACTCAGGTGACACAGATTTTGATCAGTTTCTTAGAGAAATGGAATCTGGATCTGGATCTTCAAATTTTTCATTTATGGGTAGTTGCAAGTATAAAGAAGACCTCTATATGATTTCAATTTTTAATGGCTTCAGTCTAATGGAGCTGTTTGTTAATCTTGGAAGAAAATGTGAGGAGATTGTTCCACAAAATGTGTTTTTGCAATATCTTGCACCACATCAAAATATGTATGTGACATTGCATGAAGATGATGATGTCCGGATTATGACACATCTTTACACGTCTATGAGATTGACAATAATTAATATGAGAGCGGTGGAAAAAGATCACATGAGTGCCCACAGTCTCGAGAGGTAAAAAATTTCTACCTTGATTTTTTTCGCATGTAGATATTAATGATGATAAAATTTATTTTTTTGATTTGCTTGATATGTCATTGTAGAGTACAATTATTGATGATTGTTTAGTTATTTATCATGGAAATATATTGTGGGTGTGGTTTTTTCTTGTGAATCTTGCACATATGTAAAGTCATTGCATCCGTGGAGATTATGTAAAGTCATTGCATCCCAAAGGTTAAGTCTTTAATTTTAGTTTAGGTTTGTTAATATATTACATAAAGTACTCTCCCAAAGGCTAAGTCTTTAATTTTGGTGTATAGATAGTAGGTTAATTATAATTATTTTATGCTTACAATGATATTATACTCATTGTTAAATTGATAAGGTTTGAAACTAAAGAAGAGACACAGACTAATAATGATGGCTATCTTAAAGTGGGTTTGGTAAGAAATTCCATAGATGCTTGGAGTCATTGCATCCGTGGAGAAGGCCAGATATTCAAGGATGCTACAGAATTTCGAAAATGTGCTAAAAATTATGCAGTTGCTATGAGACGATCGTTTTTGTATAAAAAGAATGATAATAAGAAGGTTATTCTTATCTGTAGCGAAAACAACTGTTCTTGGAGAATATATGCTTCAAGACATAAAGCTGACAAACTTTTTGGCATTAGAAAATGCAATCTAATACATACTTGTGGAGATGACAATCTTCGTAGTAGAGGACATCCTAAAGCTGATGCTGCCTGGGTTTCCAATATTGTGATTGATAGATTGAGGGGAGAGCCCTCGTATCGACCATGCACAATGTTGAAAGATATTCATAGAGATTATGGGGTCGAGCTTAATTACAACAGAGTTTGAAAAAGGAAGGAATTGGCAATGCATGACATTCATGGTGCAGAGGAGGGGTCTTATGATAGATTACGATGGTATTGTAGTGCTATCAAAGAAACTAATCCTGGAAGTTTTGTCGAGTGTGAAATTGATCATTGTGGTAATAAATTTAAACGGTTATTCATCTGCTTCAATGCATGTGCAATTGGTTTTATCAATGGATGTAGACCCTTGGTTTTCTTAGATGACACTCACATAAAGAATAAATACAAAGGATGCATTTTGGTTGCTGTGGCAAAGGATGCTAATGATGATCTTTTCACATTAGCATATTCAGTTGTAGATGCTGAAAATGATAATAATTGGGGATGATTCTGTTTCCAACTTAAAAGTGTCCTGCTTTCGCATTCCTATATTTGGTTCCATGAGTTCACCTTTTTTTCTGATAGACATCCTGGGATAATCAAGGTTATTCAGATAATATTCCCAGATAGTCATCATGCCTACTGTTTGAGGCATTTGGTAGACAATTTCGTGAAACAGGTTTGGCTAATGGCATATTTGTGTTAGTGAACATTGCTTTTTGAATAATACTAGTTTATGTACTATTTTTTTGTTATTTGAATGTAGATCATGCGAAGGTACCCACTTCATAACAAAAAATATTGGTCATCTATTTTCAAAAAAGCTGCATATGCCCTATCAACACAAGAATTTGAAGAATATGTTAACATGATAGTAGGGTCAATATCACTTGCCAAAGACTTTATAGTATCTTCGTGTCCAGAAAGTTGGGCAAATGCATATTTTCTAGGAAATCGGTGGGGTGTCATGAATAATAACATAACTGAGTCTTGGAATAATTGGGTTAAAGCAGCACGATTTCTTCCTATCGTGGCCATGGTCGATCACATACGGATTCAAATTATGGATATGATGCACAGACGACGTGAAGCAACAATGGAGATAGTTAAAAGATTTAGTCCATCAAAGGAGAATGCTCTTGCAAAAATATATGCTGAATCTCGTAGTTTGATAGTGCGCAAGGCATGTGGTTGGAGTTTTGAAGTTGTGGATGGGAATAAATCATTTGCTGTTGATTTGTCTGCTCGGACTTGTTCGTGCAAAGCATGGCAGATTAATAGGTTTCTATGCAAACATGCATGTTCAGCAATAGAGTCAAAGTCATTATCAGTATATGATTTCTGTGACAAGTACTTTAAAATAGAGTTGTATCGTGAAAGCTACAAAGGAATCCTAAATCCGATCCCTGCATGTCACATGTCTGAGTACAATCTCGAGCAGCAATATGTAATCAATGCTCCCATTGTTCGAAGCCAACCAGGCAGAAGAAGAACTCAAAGGATACCTTCGCAAGTCGAAAAACGTGTGACAAAGTGTGGTCGGTGTCATGGGCGAGGTCATAACCGACGCAGTTGCAAAGAAGCCATTAACTAACTCTACTTTTATTTTGTGAAAATAGTATGGAACTGTTTGATTTACAAGTAAAACATTGTATTCTGAAATTTCTTTTAATGAGCATGTACTCATATATTTGATCTCTAATATATTTTCCAATTTACAGGAAAAAGAGGATGATAGAACAAGCAAGAAGCAAGGATGTACCTAAGAGAAGGAGTACTCGAACCAGTGCAATTATTGAGGGCGTGCTCTTGGTGTAATGGTCCTTTAATATTATGTTAAGTTAGTGATGTTTATGTACCGGTAACTGTTTATGTAATATGGGCTTGATACTAGTTGATGTTTAAGCTTGGTGTGATATCTGTATTTCATAGTTTTGGTAAATGACTCGTATTTGTTGTTGTTGTTGTATTAGTTCAGTTGTGAACATGAATGTTAGTTCAGTTATGAAACTGAATGCTTTTGATATATATTCTTCACTTGCTGTGTTCGAGCAGAGTGTGTTTCATAGAAGACAATTTCTGTAAATCTTGAGTATTTGTTATTGTTGTTGTGTTAGTTCAGTTATGAACCTGAAAGTTTGTTCAGTTATGGAAATGAATGTTTGTTCAGTTATGAAACTCATTGTTATGATTTGTGTACTCTTTATGTGCATGGCATATGTGAGATATACAAAGAAGATGCTGTCAGAATTTCAGCCGAAATTGAGTACAGATCAGCCAACATTGAGTACAGATTGATGAAATTCGAGTACAAGGTTAGGAAACCTATACCTCTCTCATGATCTTGATGCAAAGTCCATTATAGTTAGAGTCCAATGTTAGGAAAAGCAAGATAGGATCATGATATATGCCCTATTATTTGACAATCCAAGAGTTGGGAAGGTCATGGGGATTTTGAGTACAAATTGATACAATTTCAGTACACATTGGCTGAAATCAAGTACAAATCAGCCCAAATTTAGTACAAATTAATGAAAATCGAGTACAAGGTTAGGAAACCTATACCTCTCTCATGATCTTGATGCAAAGTCAATTGTAGTTAGAGTCCAAGGTTAAGAAAACAAGATAGGATCATGATATATGCCCTATTATTTGACAATCCAAGAGTTGGCAAAGCCATGGGGATTTTGAGTACAAATTGATACAATTTCAGTACACATTGGATGAAATCGAGTACAAATCAGCCCAAATTGAGTACAAATTGATGAAAATCGAGTACAAGGTTAGGAAACCTATACCTCTCTCATGATCTTGAAGCAAACACCATTGTAGTTAGAGTCCAAGGTTAGGAAAACCAAGATAGGATCATGATATATGCCCTACTATTTGACTATCCAAGAGTTGGCAAGGCCATGAGGATTTTGAGTACAAATTGATACAATTTCAGTACACATTGGCTGAAATCGAGTACAAATCAGCTCAAATTGAGTACAAATTGATGAAAATCGAGTACAAGGTTAGGAAACCTATACCTCTCTCATGATCTTGATGCAAAGTCCATTGTAGTTAGAGTCCAAGGTTAGGAAAACCAAGATAGGATCATGATATATGCCCTATTATTTGACTATCCAAGAGTTGGCAAGGCCATGGGGATTTTGAGTACAAATTGATACAATTTCAGTACAGATTGGATGAAATCGAGTACAAATCAGCCCAAATTGAGTACAAATTAATGAAAACCAAGATAGGATCATGAGAGAGGTATCACTTACTTCTCTCATGATCTTGATGCAAAGTCCATTGTAGTTGAGTCCAAGGTTAGGAAAACAAGATAGGATCAAGATATATGCCTACTATTTCACTATCCAAGATTGCAAGGCCATGGAGATTTGAGTACAAATTATACTCGATTTGCATCAATTTGTACTCAATTTGGGTAATGTGTACTCGATTTCAGCCAATGTGTACTGAAATTGTATCAATTTGTACTCAAAATCTCCATAGCCTTGCCAACTCTTGGATAGTCAAATAGTAGGGCATATATCATGATCCTGTCTTGTTTTTCTAACCTTCGACTCAACTACAATGGACTTTGCATCAAGATCATGAGAGAGGTATAGGATTCCTAACCTTGTACTCGATTTTCATCAATTTGTACTCAATTTGGGCTGATTTGTACTCGATTACAGCCAATGTGTACTGAAATTGTATCAATTTATACTCAAAATCCCCATGGCCTTGCCAACTCTTGGATTGTCAAATAATAGGGCATATATCATGATCCTATCTTGTTTTCCTAACCTTCAACTTAACTACCATGGACTTTGCATCAAGATCATGAGAGAGGTAAGTGATACCTCTCTCATGATCTTATCTTGGTTTTCCTAACCTTGGACTCTAACTACAATGGACTTTGCATCAAGATCATGAGAGAGGTATAGGTTTCCTAACCTTGTACTCGATTTGCATCAATTTGTACTCAATTTGGGTTGATTTGTACTCAATTTCATCCAATGTGTACTGAAATTGTATCAATTTGTACTCAAAATCCTCATGGCCTTGCCAACTCTTGGATAGTCAAATAGTAGGGCATATATCATGATCCTATCTTGGTTTTCCTAACCTTGGACTCTAACTACAATGGACTTTGCATCAAGATCATGAGAGAGGTATAGGTTTCCTAACCTTGTACTCGATTTTCATCAATTTGTACTCAATTTGGGCTGATTTGTACTCGATTTCATCCAATTGTACTGAAATTGTATCAATTTGTACTCAAAATCCCATGGCCTTGCCAACTCTTGGATTGTCAAATAATAGGGCATATATCATGATCCTATCTTGGTTTTCCTAACCTTGGACTCTAACTACAATGGACTTTGCATCAAGATCATGAGAGAGGTATATGTTTCCTAACCTTGTACTCGATTTTCATCAATTTGTACTCAATTTGGGCTGATTTGTACTCGATTTCAGCTAATGTGTACTGAAATTGTATCAATTTGTACTCAAAATCCCCATGGCCTTGCCAACTCTTGGATAGTCAAATAGTAGGGCATATATCATGATCCTATCTTGTTTTCCTAACTTGACTCTAACTACAATGGACTTTGCATCAAGATCATGAGAGAGGTATAGGTTTCCTAACCTTGTACTCGATTTTCATCAATTTGTACTCAATTTGGGCTGATTTGTACTCGATTTCATCCAATGTGTACTGAAATTGTATCAATTTGTACTCAAAATCCCCATGGCCTTGCCAACTCTTGGATTGTCAAATAATAGGGCATATATCATGATCCTATCTTGGTTTTCCTAACCTTCGACTCAACTATCATGAACTTTGTATTAAGATCATGAGAGAGGTATAGGTTTCCTAACCTTGTACTCGATTTTCATTAATCTGTACTCAATGTTGGCTGATCTGTACTCAATTTCGGCTGAAATTCTGACAGCATCTCCTTTGTATATCCCACATATGTCATGCACATAAAGAGTACACAAATCATAACAATGAGTTTCATAACTGAACAAACATTCATTTCCATAACTGAACAAACATTCAGGTTCATAACTGAACTAACACAACAACAACAACAAATACTCAAGATTTACAGAAATTGTCTTCTATGAAACAAACTCTGCTCGAACAAAGCAAGTGAAGAATATATATCAAAAAGCAAGTAAGAATACATACTCTACCTGAATACTTTGAATCTCAGATCATATCAAATGCAAGTGAAGAGCAATCAAAATCATCAACTAAGAAATGAAACAGAATGCCGAATGCATCAGAAAAAGAAATGCCCAATAAGATCACATTGACATCACTTAGCACATAATCATGCATAAATTTTTCCACAACAAATCATCCAGAATCAGCAACAAAACATTCATAATCATCCATAATCACATATTTTCCATATTTCAACAACAAAACTTCCACTTTCCATAACATTCAGCAACTCACAACCATAATTACATAGGCTAAAGGTGATGAAGATGAGAATATCTGCAGATACACCAACTTACAACAAATATACGTTTTCCACCAAAATTCATAATCACATGGGATTAGTAAAGTCTACTTCTTCATAATTCCATTTTCATCTGACAGAATAATCGCTGTCATGTGTGCCCGATACGCATCCATCTTTACCTCTTTTTCATAATTCCATATTTCATCATCATCAAGCGCTAGACACTCAATCCACAAACAAGTAAAAACACCACAATCGAGTGTCTCGCCTTGGTGACGACACTTTGTTTTCATTACTGTTATTTTCCCAATGTCAAAGCCTGAGAAATTTTTCATGTATCCGGCCAAAAATTCTGCCTGCAAATATTGATTCAGCTGTGAAATTTAAGTTTTAAGAGTTATTGAAATACAAATGATGAAACTTACATAAACTTTGGCTGTCCCGAAAGCAGCTGGATGAGGCTTGGAGTTCATGGTCTTGAATTTGCCTTCTCTTGTTGAATAGAATAACAAATACCAATGTCATCCATAGTTCAAGGGAAAAATAATATATCTGCATCTTGTAAATAAATCTTCATTGAGATGTTTTAATTGATTCCTTGTCACTGAAGTAAGTTTTCCAACAAATTCTTCATACTCTCCCTTCCGCAGCAATCGATTATTCCTATGTCCTTCCAATTTATCAAGGACTTCTCTCTACATGTAGAAATAGAGTCATATTTCTCATTGTAAACAAAAATTAAAGAATTCAATTGTAAGGTCAAAGAACACCACAAACCTGAACACCCATGTCCATGCCAAAAATTTCAAACCCTTTCTTGACACTTTGCTTTCTCATTATTCTCATGTAACAATCAATAATTTCGGATCCAACTGGATTACGAAATAAGAATTCACAGAATTGGAAGCCATCAAGTACCACATTATCTTCCTCCCACACAACAACACTGCAAATTTGAAAATTTATATAATATTTCACTATAAAGGACTAATATTCTAGAAAAGGAAACATGTACAAGATTAACATACTCTAACTTATCTCGAGAAAGATATTCTGTTACCATCTCTCGCTCTTCATCTGTTGCTTCTTCATATCCACAAAAATTTCTCGTTTCTCTAAATTTATTCATCACATCTGCAACAGCATCCCTTCCAATTGTAGCAACATCTATAGTCGTCTCTCCCTATGTAGATAGATTTAAGAACATAAGAATAAAATAGAAACACGGTTAACAACAAATAAATAAAATTAACTCTATTTTACCATTTCCAGCACTATTGGGTCTACAACTGATGCTAACACCTCTTTGTCCGCCTTCCTCCTACGTTTAGGTGTTGTACTTGGTGGGGTAATATATATTTCAGCCTTTTTTTTCTTCATTCTGTCTGCCCTTCTCCTAACCGTCATTGCAATAGAGGACACAAATTACTCTACTGATGCAATATTCTTTTGAACCGGCACTTCAACAAACCCAGCAATTTCACCTTCAATGGAGTCTTTAACTTCATCTCTCTTGTTGTCTTCTGACCCACTGATATCATCAATCTGTGGTTGTGGCTCACCACCAAACTCTTTTGCCATTAGTTTAGTATTGGCCCAACTTGTACCAGCAATCAATCCACCACATTTAACACATTATGAGCCCTGAAAAAATTACAAGATTCTTGTAGCAAATAAATATTTTCTCAACTTCATTTAACAAAATACTTATTTATTGATAATATTACCGAAAAACTTGCTCGCCTTTGATGAAACAGTATATCTTCATCCGAAAATGGTAAATGGACAACACCTTTTCACAATTAAAATTAAAAGGTCACTACAATTCATCATATTTGAGTATGTCTACTATAAAATATGAACTTACTTTACTATAGTCAATGGAATTCAATAACCTCTCCGCTAAATCAGGTTTGGTAGGTATCTTACTTTCCCCCCAACGGAACAATCTGGGAAAAGTATGTAGCGAACGTACAACTCCAAGAGAAGGTATTCTTTCATATAACCATGCCTAAATAAATAAATTTATTAGTATAACAAAACAAAACATAATAAAAGCATACTAAAAAAACTCACCATCAATCCAACAGTTGAACCATCTAAATACTTCTTTCTTCTAACATTTCCGTCACCCTTTCCAATATATTTCAAAATTTGGTTGTTCAAAAATCTATAAGCCGCATCTCCCCATGAATATCAAAGAAGGTGGTCAGGTCATCAATATATGGCATAATGAATCGAGGTGTTGAGTAGTTGACCACAGGAAAAATGATACAATTAAACACTAAACAAATAAACATCCTAACAAAATCATCCACATCTGAGTTACTCTCTGATCCAGCTAAAGAGGATAGTCTATCATAGATTCCACTTCTGGTCATGTTGCCAACTTTCCCAGAGAAATACTGAGCAACAAATTTAGACTCCAAATTCACATCTAAATCAACTGGTTGCCCTGCATAACGTAAGCCAAGAACAATGGAAAACTCTGGTGATGTAAAGGGAACAACAATATTTTCACCAAACACAAATGAACGAGATTGCAACTGAAATCTTTTTAAAAGTATATCAACTCTGGAGCTGCTGATCGCCAATTTAGGCATCTTAAGTCATATACCAAATGGAGTGTTTTGAATACTCACCTTTTGCTTATCAGTCATTTTCGGTCCCACTTCATCCATCACAGCTCTAAAAAAAGTAGGTGAACACGAAACTGAGCTTTTTTCCCACTGTTAACCTCTTTAGCATCTTTGTTAATCTTTGCTTCTTTCTTAGTCTTCACCATCTTTGATTCTGTTCAACCCTTACTCAAAATATCCAACACAATTTTAGTATTTAGACCATAAAGTAAACTGAAAATTAATCAAGTAAACATTTGCCTACTTACAAACAATAAACATTAAATTTAATAATAATAGAAAAAATTTAATATCATCATTAAACATGAACAATTGCCTATTTATCTATAGAAATGACAATTGCTGACAATTGCCTATTTACCTCCCTCTCACCACTTATCTATAATCAAGGAATTCTTAAATTTTTAAAGAATGATGCAAATAGTATTGATAAATTGAAATCTCATAGGAATAGTAACAATATACTCATAATAGGGTGAAGTTGTACTTAATCAATCACTAATCTTTTTTTAAACGAATAGGGAAATAAGAAAGATGATAATTAGAGAGTTCCGACTAATAGATAAAAAATCTACAAAAAATGTCTGGCTTCAACTCTATCTCCGGCGACAAAGCTTGATTCAGTCTCCTCGTCGGTGGGTTGATGGATCTACACGGCTATAATCTTGCTTCACATTGTGTCAGGAAGAAATGGGGGAGAGGAAAATGGTCGACTTGCCTTGATTTCGCTGGTTAGGGTTTGCGAGATTAAGTCGTCAAGAAATTTGGGAAGAAGGAAATTGAGGAGAGGAAGCTGGCTTGATTTCGCCGGTGAAGGACGCCGAGAATGTGTCGTCAAGAAATCGCGGGAGAAGGAAATTGAGGAGGGGAAGTTGACTTGGTTTCGCCGGTGAAGGACGCCGAGATTGTGTCGGGAAGAAAACAGGGAAAACGAAGCTGCGGGAGAAGAAATGCGGGAAAACCAAAAGCGGGAAAAGTAAGAAGGGTATATTAGTAAATTTATGTATTGAGGAGTTAAAACTAAAAAGTAGGGACTTAAAACATTTGTTTTCTTACCTGGGGAGCGGACACAAAGCCAACTTTCTGATTAGGGATTTATCCCTAATTTACCGATATTTTTAAAATGAATAATGATAAATTTAAAGAAAAATCTCAAGAAATGACGTACATATTTGATTGTCGTCCGGACACCGTTGACGACCTCCAGCCGTTGTTCCGAATCAAACTATACCCTGGAGGACATGATGAACCCGTCAGGGATCACTATAATTATGATGTCACATCATTTCTTGAGATTTTTCTTAAATTTTTTTTAGCATATCATTTTTTATTTTGATTTTATTTTATTTATCACTTAACCACTATGATATATTTTGTTGTAGAGTTTTACAAATTTTATATTTATCAAATTGGCATTTTAAAATTTGACTTAGACTTTATTTATCACTTAACTACTATTATATATTTTGTTGTAGATTTTACAAATGTGTTATTGATTGTAAATTAAAATAATATAAAATATTTATGGTAATCTACTTAACTGCGTTGCCTAGTATAATTTTATAATACTCATAATTTCAATTCAACTTTTATATTTAACAAAATATTATTTCTTATTATATTCCTCTGTCGTCAATAATCGACTATTTATTTACCGACAGTCGACTGCTATATCGATAGTCACCTACATAAGTTGTTTTCGAATTTGTTGTGCTCGATTTGTGGATGTGAGTCGGCTGTGTCACTTGATATTATGAGTGGAAAAGGAGAAGAATATAGTATTCAAGTAATCAATATATTTTTAAAAAAAAATTAAAAGGGCGCTGGGTATATATTCGACAATGAAAATGATAATGAGTTTTAATTGAGGGATTTATGGGTTTAGTAATAACCTAGTGGGGGTTGAGTTATAAAATCAAAGGTATTCATATATATTTTAATTCTGATTCTCGTATACCAAGCATTATATTTCTGCCTTCTAAACTTGCTTACCAAGTGCCCCCTAACTTTCGGTGTAGGTTATGTAAAATAGGAGTTTGACATTCGAATTATAATTTTGGATAATATTCACGGATTATCAAACGTAAAAATGGAAAAGATTGTTAAAACTTTCATCCCTAGCTTTGATAATATCTACAACTACGAAGAGTTTAAGTTACGATGTGAAGTGAAATGAAGTGTTGGCCCTAAGTTGTATAGGGTCTACTAAGTACATAAATTTTAAGGGATGAATGGCTTAAGGTCGGTAAGATTGGAGAAAGATGATGCATCTAAGGGATCGTAAGACTAAGAGCAATAGAACAAGAAAAATTAAGGAGGAGATCTATGTAAGTGAAGGTGAGAAGGATGTCTAAGGAGAAGCCATGAGTTCAAAGCATTTGAAAAACGTAACTTGAAGATTAGAAATTCTCATGATTGAAAGATACTCCAAGTTAGATAAGTGAAGTGAATTGTATACTTGGGTCGAATGGCAAACAAGTGACTTAAGCGGATTCGACTTTAGAACTAGTCGAAATCATAGCATCCATCTACTGATGGGTAGATCTGATCGACTAGTCATCATGATATTCTCATTCCTTAAAGCTAAGGTTGTTTGGGGTATCAAATCTAAATCAGTCGACTGATGGATAACGATCAATTGATTGATGGTAATAGGATTTTCATAATCAAACTAAGAGTTTTTGAGTCGACTAAAGTCCGCACGAGGAGCCCAAAAAATTCAAGAATCGTCTAGAGCAATCAATTGAATACATAATAATCAACTGATGGGTCAGTTTGATCGACTATTACTACCGTGACTATTTGAAATAAAGTCAAATATGGAAAAATCAACGTCACATGCAAATAAAATTTAATAATTAGTCGACTAGTAGGTGATAAGTAATCGATCGATGGGTGACAAGTAATTGACTGATGGTCACCAAATCAATCAACATGCATATTCGAGTTGAAGGCTATAAAGAATCGATGGGCTGTGAGAAGCACATGAATTGTTTGGAGATACAAGTCAACTCTCATATTCTTTCAAGCCTTCACTTTTCTCCATATTCCGTTGATCTCCTAAAGAGGAGAAAAGTAGTGAACCATCGATGCATAAGCCTTGGACGTAGCAACCCCGAGAGTTTGAACTAAGTAAATCGAAGGCGCCTCATTAGTGTGCTTGTTAATTGTTTTAATTTTCACTATGCACTATATTTTTTTAAGGAAAACTAACACTACAAATGAGTTGGTATTCACTCCCACCTCCACTACCACATCAACATATATATCCAACACAATCTACCTTACATCAGTCAATTGCTCCTCATCAATAATCAACTGGTCACCAATGTGCAACCACTTGTCAATTTTTTTGGATTCGAGTAGTCATTAAACGATTGTCTTTAACAATGACTTTCGTAAATGATTGTTATAACAAACTACCATTTTGTTATAACTAATTAACTATCCAATAGTCAATTTTGTTAGCACAATCAATCTATAGTCAAAGTTAATCAAGCTTGGTTAACCAAACTTGAGTTGACTCAAGTTGAGTTTGATTGTTTGATCAATATATTTGATGTGAGAGCGAAAAGTCAAGTAGATTCAGGTTGACCAAATACTTAAAAATGAAGAAGTATAAGTAGATCATAATTGACTGAACATTTGATTATTAGAAGCCTAATAGTGAGTTGACAAATGGAGAAGTTCAAATAGATTACGATTGACCAAATATTTGATAGTTGGAGTTCAACAAGAAGTTGACAAGAATGAATCTAAAAGGGTCACGGTTGATCAGACACTTGGTGTTTGAAAGTCCAATAGAGAGTTGGCAAAAACGAAATTTAAGTGGGTTATGGAGGACCAGATGCTTGGCATGAAATGTAAAATCTAAGTTGGGTTAAGGTTTATAGACAACAGTGAGTATCCTAACAAGTTATGAAGGATTGGATGTTAGACATGAGAAGTGAAGTCCTAATAGATCAAGAAAGATCGGATAGTAGGCACAATGAGGGAATTAAGTTCAAACAAGTTAAGGAGAATTAGATGTTAGGTGGTGGTGAAGTCTTGGCATGCCAAGGTTGACTGGATGTTTAGTAGTGGTGAGGTCTTGGTAAGTCAAGGTTGACTGGATGTTTAGTAGTGGTAAAGTCTGGGTAAGTCAAGGTTGACTGGATGTTAAATAACAATGAAGTTTCGATAGGTCAAGATTAAATAAATGTTAGGGAAAGGAAGTCGTGACATGTGAAGGTTGATCAAATATTAGGCAAGGGGAATCCTAATAGGTTAAAGTCAATCAGATATTAGACAAAGCAAGAATTCAACCTTAGTAAAATTGAAACAATCAGTCGACTAGCAAGTAGTAGCAATCGATTGATTAACCTTTAAATCATGATTATAGGATTTGAGAGGGTTAATTATATATAAGTCGATTGTTGGGTATGAGCAATCAGCTGATAATAATATTGCAACAAATAAAATATCTAGAATTCATCAAATCAACTTGATTGATCATCATTAGTCGACTAATGCGTATGAGAAGTCAATTGATGATATCGTTGCAATGAACAAAATGTTTTGAACTCAATTGCAACACTCAACTGATCTATCAATAGTAGATCGATGATAATGAGCAGTTGACTGTTGTGGTCAAAGTTACGCTAGAAAGAGCTATTCTATAGGTGAAATAATCGAATTCAAATGGAGCAATCGTCTGCTGGATGCATCTAATCGGCTAATAGGAAAAAAAGAAGCCACAACCTAAAGCCTATAAGAGAGAGCTTTGTGGAGGATTTTGCATGATAGTTCTTCGAAGATTTAAAGGAGAGTGTTGTTGCATTTTTCAGACCTTAGGAAGCAATCCTAACACTACAAATAGTTATCCAGGTCGAGCTTATTAGAGATCGGTGTGCCGGCTTGAGGGGGAGAATAGCTTGTTACCCCCAATGCGTCGTTTCTTCCTACACGTGTTAGCATACGCAAGCGAAAATACACAAATAAAAACACAAACACTAGCACCAAACCTTTACGTGGTTCGGAGATGATACTCCTACTCCACGGTTGTCTGTAAGGTGGGCGATCCCGATCCATCGGTGAATGACTCCCCGGAAAGCCTCCGGCTAGCTCATGTCGCTCCTTGTGTATGGAGAAACCTCGCCACAACCTTGCAACCACACCTGAGTACTTGTAGACTACTAATAAGCTTTACCCAAGCTTATTTCGTCAACCTTTGCCCAGCCAAACCGAGCTCTCTTAAATAAAGCTCGTTGTTGATCCAACCATTACCTGTCGTCTGGTGTCAACACCAGTTGATTGGTCCACCCGAAATCGAACGTTATAGTCCAACGTTTGAATTCCAGCCGACACCAGTCGACTGCATAGAAGATTAGTCGACTGATCTCACTGTGCCCAAAGCAGACGATTGCTCCCAACATCAGTCGACTGCCTAAACCCTAAACCTAGGGTTTCCCTTCCCGAGTACAATCTCTCAGCACTTGTCCTCATCCGACCAACCTATACCTAGCCTTCCAGCTCCTCCATCAGTCTTGCGTCCCTCGGATGCCTCTCCATCCTTCACATCTTGCCTTCTGGAGCTTCCTTCAGCCTCAGTCATTGTTGTCGGGTCTTCTTCATTTGCCAAGATCCCACTTGGAGTTTTCTCCTGTTGTACCTATATCCTGCATACTCACAATGCATATCAAATACAACAATAAACCTAACTTAAACCTTTGCCCAAATATCAAAACCCAAGGTATCTAAATTGCTCCAACAATCTCTCCCCTTTTGATGTTTGGCAACCCGTTTAAATTAGGGAAACAACAACAAAGCAAATGATCATGTATAAATCATGGAACATAATCTTAGGCTCCCCCTTTACCTAAACTCTCCCTTGAGTAGGTTTTCCTTGCAAAGATACTTCTCCCCATTTGCCAACAAATGCTCCCCCTTCACCTAAGATCCCCCCTTGAGCTTGGATTTCTTGCAAAGGTGTGTTGGTTTCCCAATTAAACCCAGCACTTCTTTCCCTTTGTCACACATCAAAAAGAGCTCCAATAATAGCCCAATTATTAGATTCTTTAACCTCTAATGATTACAAACATTTGTGTAATAACCCCTATAAGATTATACACATGTTTAACATCATTTGGACACATTTCGACTTTGTTGAAAACAATTTCAGCTTGTATCAATCGACTGAGATAGTTACCAGTCGACTGACACAATTAAAATTCAATCTTATAAAATTATCAGTCGGTTGGTCCCTGCACCAGTCGACTGATACCTTGATATCAGCCCATTTATAGATTTCTGGCCCAATTTCAGAAATGCACCAGAAATTCCATAAATCTCCAAAAAATTCCAAATTTAATGGGGTGATTTGTGGTGGTACCCGTGTCTATTTAGAAAAAATATATTTAAAAATGTATATATCTCGGATCCTAAGATTGACACAAAATCCAAAATTAGTAAATGGTTCGATTGAACCTTAATCTAAAGTCCTATTTTTATCTTCCTCTTGATGTATCTGTTATGCTAAAACACAATGCATCCCCAGCATTGGTTTATATGATATTTGTACATCAAAAACTAATTTTCATGCAGCATGACCCCAATGTCATATTTTCATGTATGAAACTCAGCCCCAATGTGTCAAAACCTAAGGATTGAGACTCAAATTCATCTCCAAATCATTTGCCACACTCCATAGTCTATCTAGACTTTCGGAAGAAATCCTCCCGAGATCCATTTTCTATATATCCCAATTTGACTCTTAGATCTCCCCCTTGAGTTCTTAACCTAAGCCATCTTCCTAGATGACTCTTCTACAATCACTAGGTTACACCGGTGTACTTCCGGTGACACTTGGCCTACAAACTTAACTTCCTTGACCTTGGACACCTTGTCCTTGGTTACGTTCTTCTTTCCCTTAATTTTAAATAGCTTCTTCTTGTCATTTTTGGATTTTTCATCCTTGCCATAGTTGTATGCTACCTTAGCATATTTCTTTTCATTGACATTGGATGTACCCAATTTGATATTTTTGTATTTTTGACCACCCAAACACATGTCAAGTCTCCTAGGTCCAATAATGAACCTATCTAGGACTCTTTCCATTTCCTCAAGCATTGTCTTCAAGACTTGATTTTCTAATTCTAGGGTTCTAATCCTAGAGTCAACATGTCCACCATGGACATTCCTAGACCTACCCACCTTTCTAGACATATGTCTCCCATTCTTGGGATTACCTTTTTCCTCTTAGGCATGGTAGTTTGAGTTCTATTTGGTCTAACCTTGGATAATGATTTCCTAGGGTTATCTACCTTATTAACCCTATTCCTATCATTATACATAACTCCATGATTATGCTTGAGTAAATAATCTACATTATTTTTGACAAGCATATAGGAATTGGAAATTGGATTAAATTTTAAATAAGGGATTACCTTCTCTTTTACCTTTGAAGCTCCCCCTTGACTTGAGTTTCTCTTTTTCTTCAATTTCTTCAAATGTCCTAGCTTCTCAAGCTTTCCTTTCCTTGGACATTTTGTATGGTAATGTCCACGTTCACCACACGTGAAGCAAATTATATGCTTCTTATCCTTAGCTCCATCCCTACAACCCACATTAGCTTTTAAATGAACTTTACTGGGTTTAGAGTTTACCTCTTTTACCTTCTTAAGTGAATGACACCTACTCTTGTAATGCCCCATTTCCCCACACTCAAAGCATTTGATGTGGGATTTCCCACTCTTCTCAGTAGATGAGGTCGAGGGTTGAGCTTTCAAGATCTCCTCCACCTTGGATTGTTCTTCTTCTTCCTCACTTGAGGATGTGGACGATTTCACTTCCTCCTCCTCTTCGAATGTTGAACTCGATTCAACTTCCGATTGACCCTTTTCCTTCTCTTGGATTAATGAGCCCTTATCCTTGGACTCCTCTACTCCATGTCCTTGTGTAGAATTTTCGTGTAGAGCTATCACTTTTCTCCATAGCTTATAAGCATTCTTGTATTCACTTACACGGGACACAATATAAGAAAGTAATAAATTTAACACAATTCTCGTTACCTCCTTATCCAACTCCGCTTCCTCCTTTTGATCTTTTGTCCAATACCGAAATTGGAGGCATTTCCCCTTGTTGTCCATTGGAGCTTCGAATGGAACCTCTAATGTGGTCCAATGGTCTCAATCCATTTAGAACCAAGTTTCTAACTGCTTTCTCTAATAATCAAAATCGTCTCGATCATATGAAGGTGGGATCCGAGTATCCAATCCTAGCGAACCTTCCGAATCCATCTTCCTCTAGCGCCTTTGCTCCTTTGGCGGTTAGTCCAACAAGAGCGAACCTTGCTCTGATACCATTTGTTGGAGATCGGTGCGCCGGCTAGAGGGGGGTGAATAGCCCGTTGCCCCCAATGCGTCATTTCTTCCTATACGTGTTAGCATGTGCAAGCGAAAAATACAAACTACAAATAAAAACACAAACGTTAACACCAAACATTTACGTGGTTCGGAGATGATACTCCTACTCTACGATTGTTTGTAAGGTGGACGATCCTGATCCGTCGGTGGATGACTCCTCGAAAAGCCTCTGGTTAGCTCGTGTCACTCCTTGTGGGTAGAGTAACTTCGCCACAACCTTGCAACCACACCTGAGCACTTGTAGACTACTAATAAGTTTTACCCAAGCTTATTTCGTCAATATTTGCCCAACCAAACCGAGCTCTCTTAAATAGAGCTTGTTTCACCTGAATTCAAATGTTACAACCCAATATTTGAATTTCAGCCAACACTAGTCGACTGCACAAGAGATCAGTTGACTGATCATCTGTGCCCAACACCAGTCGACTGATCCCAGCATCAGTCGACTGCCCAAACGCTAAACCTAGGGTTTTCCTTCCCAAGTACAATCTCTTAGCACTCATCCTCGCTCGACCAACCTAGACCTAACCTTCTAGCTCCTCCATCAGCCTTGCATCCCTCGGATGCCTCTCCATTCTTCACGTCTTGCCTTCTAGAGCTTCCTTCAGCCTCGGTCATTGTTGTCGGGTCTTCTTCATTTGTCATGATCCCACTTGGACTTTTCTCCTGTTGTACATATATCCTGCATACTCACAATACATATCAAATACAACAATAAACTCAACTTAAACCTTTGCCCAAACATCAAAACCCAAGGTACCTAGATTGCTCCAACAGAACTTCTTAGTATAAATTATTTATTTCGGTATCTTTTGACAACATTTTACTTTTTTTTTCTTTGTATTTGTTTGTAAAGAATAAGTGTTGTAAGATATTTTTCCGCCTCCAAAAGGTATTCGGTGGGGAGAAAACATAGTGGAGAATGGCTTAGCTAGACCATAGATTAGGAGTCCGGAGTTTTAAACCACGTGGATTTGTTATACTTATGTTTATTTATATTATTTCATTTATATTTCCACTACATATTAATCTCTTAAGAGACAAACACAAGTGATTGATGAACATGATCAAATCAAGAATCATGTTTTATTTCTAGGTGATTGACAAACACAAGTGATTGAGACAAACACAAGTTATACTTTATTAAGGAAATCGTTAGTCATGACATAATTATATGTCATGAATGTGCTTAGAAAAGAAAGGATGAAACCTAAAACCCCTTACAAAATATTAAGGCTAACACCTTCCATTAATATGGTTAGAACCGGAGTTTTATTTCTCGTTTGGGTTGATGGACACATCCATGCCCGGCTTGAACCTCAACATGTTCAAACCATGGAATTAGTTTATGAATAATATAGTTGGAGTCAGAGGTCAATCCTTAGTTTTGGTTGTTGGACACATCCAAGCCTGACTAAACGGTTGAATGAGCTCCAACCATATTAAAACTATTTCTTGATTAATGGGTCAGCCTTAAGCTTGGAGCATCGATTTGTTGTGCCACAGCCAAGGTCGATGTAAAGAGAGGTGCAGTTGGGTGCTATGTATAATGTTGCATACTTGTTAATGAGTTAACAACCCAATGATTTATGCAAACATTCAATTAGTTGATAGCATAAAGTGATAGTTACATATATGTGATATGTAATCGGTATATTTACCTACCTTCATAGCTAAGAATAACTTGATGGCCACAGCCATGGTTGTTCTTATCTATGGTTGGATATCAACCTATTTGGAGATGTTCCTACGATCTCCCGAATTGATAAAAAGGGTTATTCAATTTGAAAATAAATAGGATTTTATTAATGTATGTTGATACATTCTTTATCATTCTTCTCACATAAGCTCAATTTGTATTTCTAGGTTAATCACTCGATCATGTCTTCTCTGAATTTGCGTTCCATTTTGGACACCAATAAACTGACCGGGCCAAACTTCATGGACTGGCTTCGAAACCTGAGGATAGTCCTCAAGGCAGAGAAGCTTGCTTATGTCATTGAAGATCAACTTCCCAACCGTCCTCCTGAGGGTGCAACTCCAGACCAGTTAGTGGCCTATCAGAAACATGTGACCGATTCTGAACTTGCGAGTTGCATCATGCTAGCCTCTATGGTACCTGAGCTGCAAAAGCAGCATGAGCATATGGATGCTTATACCATCATCTTCCATCTTCATGAGTTATTTGAAGAGCAGGCGAGATCCGAAAGGTTCGAAGTCTCCAGACTCCTCTTCACCTCTAGGATGCAGGAAGGCACTTCTGCCTCACAGTTTGTGTTAAAGATATTGGGGTACATTGAGCGACTGAGCACACTCGGTTTTGTAATGGATCATGAACTAAGTATTGACTTAATTCTGCATTGTTTGCCCAAAAGTTATTCACAATTTGTGATGAACTATCGGATGAACAAGTTGGAGACTACCATTCCTGAGTTGCTCAACCTGCTGAAGACTGTAGAGCCTTCTGTAAAGCAGGATCAAAAGACGGTACCGTTAGTTGGTTCCTTGAAGAAAGGTTCTAAGAGGAAGGCCAAAGAACAGAATAAAGGAAAGAAGAAAAAGTCCAAAAAGACTGAAAAGACACCAAAAGGAACTTGCCATCATTGTGGCAAGGAGGGTCACTGGCGAAGAAACTGCAAAGTTTATCTTGAGTCCTTGAAGAAGAAGGCATCCGATGCCCCATCCTCTTCAGGTATCTTCGTTATTGAATGTCACTCTATTTCCTCAAATACCTGGGTACTTGATACTGGGTGTAGCTCACATATATGTAATGGCATACAGGGGCTAAGGAATAGAAGAAGACTCATCAAAGGAGAAGCGAATTTACGAGTTGGAAATGGAGCAAAGATTGCTGCTGTTGCCATCGGAACATATTTGCTAAAGCTCCCCACTGGACGTGTCTTAGAATTGGATAATTATTATTTTGTTCCTTCGTTAATAAAGAACATTGTATCTATTTCATGTTTGAATGAAAAGGGTTATCATTTAACTTTTAGTAACAATTGTTGTTACATAACTTTAAATGGCGTTCTTTATGGGAATGGAACTTTGTGCAATGGTATCTACACGTTAGATTTATCCGATGACGTTTTCAATATCGAAGTTAGCAACAAACGTGCTCGAATAGATAATCGAATAGACTCCTACACATGACATTGTCGTCTTGGCCATGTAAGTAAGAAACACATGACCAAATTACACCGATGTGGAATTTTGGAATCATTTGAACCCGGTTCATTTGATACATGCGAATCATGCTTAAAAGGCAAGATGGCCAAATTACCCTTTTCTGGAAAAGGTAATCCAGTGGGAGAATTGCTTGGTCTAATACATACTGATGTATGTGGACCAATGTCAACTCTTGCACAAGGAGGCTATAGCTACTTCATCACCTTTATCGATGATCACTCACGATTCGGGTATGTGTTCTTGATGAAACACAAATCTGAAGCTTTTGAGAAATTCAAAGAGTTCAGAAATGAAGTAGAGAAATAGCTTGGCAAAAGTATTAAGATACTTCGATCCGATCGGGGTGGTGAATACTTAAGTCAAGAGTTTCAAGATTATCTTAGGGACAATGGGATATTGTCCCAATGGACTCCGCCGTATACACCACAGCATAATGGTGTATTTGAGAGGCGCAACCGAACCTTGATGGACATGGTTAGGTCGATGATGAATCATGCAACTCTTCCAAAATCCTTTTGGGGCTATGCACTTGAGACAGCTGTTTACTTGCTAAACAGAGTCCCGACCAAGGTAGTCTCTACTACTCCATATGAGACATGGAATAGTAAGAAACCTCACTTAACTCACCTTAAGATATGGGGTTGTCCTGCTTATGTGAAGGGGACTATATCAGAAAAATTGGATGCTAAGTCTGATAAATGTCTATTTATTTGATACCCTAAGGAAACGAAGGGTTACTAATTCTATCATCCCTTGGAACAAAAGGTGTTTGTTTCAAGGCATGTTGTATTTCTGGAAAAAGAATTTCTTTTACAAGAAAACAGTGGGAGTGGCATTGAACTTGATGAAGTTCAAGAAACTCCAATAGACATTACAGAGATACCTAATCAAGACCCACAACTAATAACTCATAATGATGAGTTATCAGTTGAACCTAAAACAACACCACCTCTTCGTAGGTCTGATAGGACACGCAATATTCTAGAGAGATACGGATTTCTCATAAGTGAATCGAACGACGTGTTACTCATAAGCGATGACGAACCTATCAGTTATGAAGATGTTCTGAAATGTTCAGAAAAGGACAAATGGCTTGAAGCCATGAAGTCGGAAATGGATTCCATGTACGAAAATCAAGTATGGGACTTGGTTAACCCACCTGAAGGGATTAAGCCCATAGGGTGCAAGTGGGTTTTCAAGAAGAAAACTGACATGGAAGGTAATGTTGTTACCTTTAAGGCTAGATTAGTGGCAAAAGGATATCGTCAGAAACAAGGAATTGATTATGACGAAACCTATTCGCCAGTAGCTATGCTTAAATCCATTCGGATGCTCCTAGCCATAGCAGCTCATTATGATTATGAGATATGGCAAATGGATGTGAAAACAACTTTCCTTAATGGAAACCTGCTTGAGGATATATACATGATACAACCTGAAGGTTTCACATCGGTTGATAAAACCAAAGTATGCAAGCTTCGACGATCCATATATGGACTGAAGCAAGCATCCAGGAGCTGGAACATCCGTTTTGATGAGACAATCAAAGAGTTTGATTTCTCACAAAATCTTGACGAACCTTGTGTGTACAAGAAGGTTAGTGGGAGTGTAGTCGTATTCCTAGTGCTATATGTCGATGATATATTGCTTATAGG
The DNA here is from genome assembly GCA_024364735.1 of Boesenbergia rotunda. Classification (NCBI taxonomy): domain Eukaryota; kingdom Viridiplantae; phylum Streptophyta; class Magnoliopsida; order Zingiberales; family Zingiberaceae; genus Boesenbergia; species Boesenbergia rotunda. Next base: position 201,910 of record JAGFNQ010002580.1, on the reverse strand, counting down.
AAACGATATATCAGTCTTACAGACAGTTAAAATTTGGTTGTCCAAAACTTTCTCCATGAAAGACCTGGGAGAAGCAACCTATATCCTTGGGATTAGAATTTATAGAGATAGATCAAAATGGTTGCTTGGTCTTTCACAGTCTACATATATGGACCGAGTGCTAAAAAGGTTTAGCATGTCGGAATCCAAGAAAGGTTACCTTCCCATCAGGCATGGGATCAACCTTTCAAAGTCTGTGTCCTGCGCACAGAAGACGAGAGAATTTGCATGAATAAGATTCCTTATGCATCCGCGATAGGATCTATCATGTATGCTATGTTATGTACTAGGCCCGATGTATCGTATGCTCTGAGCGTCACAAGCAGATACCAGTCGGATCCAGGAATGGATCATTGGGCGGCTGTCAAGACAATCCTTAAGTACTTAAGAAGAACTAAGGATGTGTTCCTAATATATGGAGAAGGAGATATGGTAATACGTGGGTATACAGATGCCAGTTTCCAGACAGATAAGGATGACTCCAAATCTCAGTCTGGATACGTATTTACTTTGAATGGAGGCGCAATAAGTTGGAAGAGTTCCAAACAAGACACCGTAGCGGATTCTACCACGGAAGCGGAATATATCGCAGCTTCGGAAGCAGCAAAGGAAGCAGTCTGGATCAAGAAGTTTGTCTCCGAACTTGGTGTGGTTCCAACCATTGATGAAGCAGTGCCGGTTNTTAGAATCTATAGAGATAGATCAAAATGGTTGCTTGGTCTTTCACAGTCTACATATATGGACCGAGTGCTAAAAAGGTTTAGCATGTCGGAATCCAAGAAAGGTTACCTTCCCATCAGGCATGGGATCAACCTTTCAAAGTCTGTGTCCGCGCACAGAAGACGAGAGAATTTGCATGAATAAGATTCCTTATGCATACGCGATACGATCTATTATATATGCTATGTTATGTACAAGGCCCGATATATCGTATGCTCTGAGCATCACAAGCAGATACCAGTCGGATCCAGGAATGGATCATTAGGCGGCAGTCAAGACAATCCTTAAGTACATAAGAAGAACTAAGAATGTGTTCCTAATATATGGAGAAGGAGATATGGTAATACGTGGGTATACAGATGCCAGTTTCCAGACAGATAAGGATGACTCCAAATCCCAGTCTGGATACATATTTACTTTAAATGGAGGCGCAATAAGTTGGAAGAGTTCCAAGCAAGACACAGTAGCGGATTCTACCACGGAAGCGGAATATATCGCAGCTTCGGAAGCAGCAAAGGAAGCAGTCTGGATCAAGAAGTTTGTCTCCGAACTTGGTGTGGTTCCAACCATTGATGAAGCAGTGCCGGTTTACTGCGACAACAATGGAGCTATTGCACAAGCAAAGGAACCAAGGTCTCATCAGCGATCCAAACACGTGCTTTGTCGCTATTATCTGATCAGAGAGATTATAAGTAGGAATGATATACAAATTGAGAAAATTCCCACTGAAAGGAATTTAGCGGATCCTTTAACTAAGGCCTTGTCTCAAAGCAAGTTTGAGGGTCATGTTAGAGCCTCTGGTATTGGATATCGTAGCGATTGGCATTAGGCCAAGTGGGAGTTTGTTAGTAATATGAGAGAAGTGTCATAAGGCAATCGTCTTATGATTGTAAACATTTATTTTAATAAATGAAAATTCACTATTTGAGTATACATGTTTGTGTATTTGATTGGGATCTTAAACTCATTTACTGAATGTCCGTAATACAATTCACAGCATGAGAGAATTTGTGATGAATTCACAACTAGTGATTATCTCTACATGTGCAATTGTGAAGTATTGAAAATATCCCTAGTCGATGAATTGATAAACACGGACACTATCAATTCTGTTGAGACTAGCATGGGTTATTCTCTAATCAGTTGATTCTCACTGGCTGGTGACATTGGGATGTCCGGAGATAAACATGAATGCTAGTTAAGGGAACTAGTTCATTGGAGTGACTGACTGTAAAACTTCACATGGTAGTCTATATATAGACATGTAAGTGAAGTTCTTACTGCAGCTTAAGTGCGATGTTCCTTTGACTTGCGGTGTTCAAGTCATCTTGGTCATGGAGACTTATACTTTAACATCTTAATCAAGCATCTCCAAGGAGGTGTGGACCCAGGATGGTTGGGTATAAGCCGAAGTGCCTGAAGATGTTTGAACAGCCTACAAAGGATTCACCACTCCTTGAGAGGAGATGTATACCCAGGCCTATCGTCGGATTGTTACTCAAAGCCTCTGGCCAGAGCATGTCATGTTTAGAGTATGAGTCTCTTAAATACATGAGAGTAATTAGAAATCCAAAGGACGAGAGAACGTTACTTGGGCTAGGTGTGACGTAGTCAGCCTAGTGGGGACTGACACACACAGACCATGTCCTGAACCAAGTGGGTATAAGATGGTGAAGGGAATGAGGCACGATTCATTAGAGCTGCTGAAGGGTTTCAGAATTATTTCTGAGGTCAACCGTTGATCTTTCGATTAATTGGGGGTCATGATGTATTACTAGGTGCCACTCATGATCGTTCTATAATTGGTTGATTATAGACGACCAACATAAATCGAAAGCCTATTTAGTCACACGCACTACGAGTAATCCGAGAGATTTAAAACGAGTTGAAAATTGGATTTTCCGATCACGAGAAACAAGTCGAATCTGAATTAATCAGAGGCGCAACGGAAGCTTAAAATGGCTAAGTCTTTTGAAGGCTTATTGGGCGAATTAAATGAGTTTAATTCGAGAGGGTTTGGCTTGATGTGGCCGGCCAAAGAGGGTCCCCACCCTCTTTGGTTTGGCCGGCCACAACAAAGGAGAGAAACCAATTTATTTGGTTTAAATTATAAAATAAATCAAGCGCGATTTATTTTATAAAATTATGGATAAATAAATTTATATAAAGAAATTTATGTAAATAAATTTATTTTCATGGAGATTAAAATAAACTTTAAATGGTTTATTTTATTTTATAAAATCAATTGAGAATTGATTTTTCCATGATAAGAAAAATTTATATAGTAAATTTCTTGTAAAAATTTATTCCATAATAAATTGGGAGATGTGTTTGTTTTATTATAAATTTAGTTATAATAAAACTTGGCATAACGGAATAATTCATAAGAAAATTTATAAGATAAATTTCTTATGTAAATTTATTCCGTTAAAAGGGAGACTTGGCAATGGAGAGGCTACTATATAAAGGAACCAAGGCAAGCCTTGAATTCTAATTAATCAAGAGATTAAGAAGCTCTCTCTCTCTCTCATTCTCTCCCTCTCTCTCTCTAGGGCCGGCGCCCACCCTATCTCTCTCTAGGGCCGGCGCCCCTTCTCTCTCTAGGGTCGGCGCCCCCTTTCTCCCCCTAGGGCCGGCGCCTCCTTCCTTGCCGTGAGCCACCACCAAGACGAAGCGGGTCGCGACTCCTTCTTCCCTTCACGGAATCTTGATTCCGTTATTTGGTGGTTAGTTTTTATCTCTCTCTCTTGATATTCTAGTTGTGCCTTTAGAGAATCTAGTAGTCCTCGTCGGCACAAAACTCGTGGCTTTGCGAAGTCATCCCGAAGAGAACTCGGCGTGGACGCGAATAGAGGCGGAGCTTCCAAGGGACGCTACGGTTGGATCTCGTCCCTTACTTCGAGTTACGCGAGGTATTGAGTAAATTAATTTACTTTCTGCAAAATTTTAATTTATGATCATGTCCACACATCATAAGGTTGCATGCTAGATACGTGGTTAAAAATAATTTGAGAAATTATTTAATGCTAATTCTTCCGCTGCACGTAAATATTTTAAATTTTACGAACTCGTATCCTTGTCAACATGCACCCGGTCCCAACAGGGAAGAGTAGACATGTTCTTCCAAATAAATATAGAGGAGTGGTTTACTCTAATGAAAGGATTTAAAGCTCTGAAAGATAAAAAAGAAAACCTCTTTGGAAGAGGAAATGTATAAAAGAAAAAATCACAAGATCTGAGGCTCACAACGTGGTAATCAAAATTTTGATTAATTTGGTATCTAATAATATTTTGTGTAAATTAAGTAAATACAAGGATGTAAGTGAACTATGAAGCAAGTTGATCTAGCTCTATGAAGATCCATCTTCAACGTAAAGTGAAGATGAGCCTAAGGAGAGAAACTCATTGACACTAGAATAAGAGGATTCGAAAGTTGAGAAATACTCAACATCTAAGATGGAAGATGAAGAAACTTCCACCTCAAGAATTAAAGGAGAGGATAGACCATTTACATCAAATAAGAGGAATCCTAAATATCCGGAGCCAATGAGAAAGTTAATGTCCCCTCAACAAGCATACAGAGATTAACTTGTGAAGATATAATAATTTTGATTGTCAAAAATAAAGATCATATTATTTATTTTGAATGTAGGAGAAAAGGGTACTATAAGAGCAAGTGTCTAAAATTGACAAAGAATAACATGCTAACGACATTGAAGGTAAAGACAAAGCAAACGAAAATTGTACCCGTAATATAGAAGGACAAAGAGCACATAATATGTTTCTCATGCAACTGAGAAGGATAATATTAGAATTAATGTTCAAGGGAGAGACATCTAAGTAAAGAAAAGAGAAGAAGTTCAAACTTAGGGAGAGCATCTAAGATATTATTTTATTAAAAAATTCCTTTATTTCATGATAAAAGCATGTTAGAATAAATTATTAAGATTTGAGTGTTGCTATCATACAGTTAAGAAATATGATAAACCTAATGATAATTTTAGATTGTCTTATGATAGACCTACTTTATCTAACGATAGGAAGGAGCTAGTCAATAATCTTAAGAAGACTAGTCATATTCCTAAGAAGAACAATAACCATGGTAGATATGAACCATCAAGAATTAATGCATCGGAGAAGGTTAATTAATCAAATCTTAACATTACGACTTAATCCATTAGAAAAGACCGTAAAAGAACAAATGAGGTTAGTGGGTTAAGTAATAAAACCTAGGATTAGAAAGGCATAACAAATCCAAGGATAAGAAAAACTTGAGACCAAGTCTAAGAAGGAGAGTGTGTTATCATATCATAGGGGTTCATATAATTATAGAACTAATTCTAAGTGTAAGAGTGAAGTAAAAAAAATGATAAACTAGATAATTGGCGAACCTGAAGCGATCGACCCGACCCTACGAAAGTTATCCACCGGCCACCAGGGTAAATTAGGAAGCGCTCGCGGTGGGTGGTTCAGAAGCCCAGCGTCCACCACAATACTAAGGTTTCTAAGAAGTTTAGAAAAATTATTAGGAATGTGTTTAAGAAGGTTGTCTTTGGTGAGTATCTAATATACTCAAGGAGTTCTAATAAGTATTGGGTTCGTCAGAATTTAATCCCTTCACATGATAAAGTTGTTTCTTTAGAGTATTTTCATTGTATGAGAGTTATCTTGAAAAAGAATATCCAAGAATCTTAACCTAGATGATTTTATAGTGTGTAAATAAAAAATGAGCAATGATAGGGAGAGTGAAAATGGGAGAGTGAAAATCATAGTGAATGATGTGGCATGACGTGGCATGATGTGACACTTTACATGCACACGTCCGATTATCACTTGGACACCATCGGCGGCCTTCGGCCACCGCCCTGAATCAAACTATATCCTGGGGGGCACGGTGAACCCGTCGGAGATCGTGCATGCAAGGTGCCACGTCATTTATTATGATTTTTACTTTCCCATTTTCACTCTCCCAATCATTATTCATAAAAAATTGAGTTCTTAAGTTGATTAAAAATTAACATGATAGGATATAGAATTTAAAGTGTGTGAAATTTTTGATACATTCAATCTAGTTGTGTCAAATTTGGCATATGACATAATATTATAGGATGACTCTTAGATTGAAGATCGAAGTATCTTTTTATATTATTCATCTATACTTGTCATATTTTGTGTGTCATGAATTATCTATATTATAACAACTACGAATGAGCTGTTACAATATCAAAAATAAGAATATTTTTACGAATAAAAATAGATTAAGATGGAATAAGATGTTATTTTAATAATAAATAAAAAGAGACATCCATTCTATGATTTTAATAAAAGGATAAATTTTTTTACTTTTACTTGAATATGTTAGATGATATTAGTATTATATAGAGAGAGTTTAAGTGAATACTTTTCAACTAAGCTCCATACAGTTCTTCCACCTTGCTTTCTTGAAAAAAATGCTCAGCATAAATTTCTTCATCTGAGCTATACACATTTCTCATTGTCCCTGCGCTGCTCAGCATTCATGTGGAAAAAAAATTTGAAATAAAGCTACTTTCGGCAAAGTCAGTATAAAAGCAAGAAAAATAAATAAATTGCTGACACCGAAAGTAAATGAATCAATCTCCCATATTTCATGCTCTAGTTTGCAAAGCAGTTACCGTAATTCTAGGTGTAGCCCTCATCAACCCGCCCTAATTGCACAACTTGACCATCTGCATCCGCAATGTCGTTTGTGCCTTTGTGGATGCTGGATCTAGGACGATCGTTTGACTAAGGATGAATAAATTTTCATGATTTATTCTTTTTTAGTGTATGGGGCGTTTTGAAAGAGCAGTTAAAATGACGACTTCATCTTTTACGTACCATCAATTAATCACTCCTATAGTCCTAGACCTAGTGAGAGGTCATCACCGTTGATGGAGCCTCTCGGCAAAGGCAGGAGATGCATATGTCAAATCCCCGAATTATAGTGCAACGGCAAGATGCTCAAGTAGTTTTTCAATTATTCTCAACTATGATATATTATGGGATATTTTTCTCTAATAAAATGAAAAATATGAGATGTTAACTACTAGGTGAGATGCCACTTGGCACTTCCAAAATTATTTGGTGGCTGATATGTGGGTTGGACTGTTCACTTCCAAAACTAATTGAATGGAAAACTCAATTATCTGTATTATCAAAAATTTTTTTTTACACTGCTAGAGACGAGGAGAAGAGGGAATTAATCACTTTATAAAGACTAAAATTAGAATAAGTAAATCATTTTATTTTATCATGATTCCGACTTGGCTCATGTATAGCTCGGTCGGTCAACCTGACGATATATAAGGATAAGTCAAGATCACGGGATACGGGTAGATCAGTATAGCTGGCTGGGCCGGGGGTCCAAGGCCCGATCGGGCCGAATCGCCCAACTGAGCGGCCCGTCAGATGTACCCCGACCTGGTCCCACCTGGAAAACGCCGAGTGTCCGATTCCGTCCGTCACCCGATACACATACTACATTAGCCTCCAGCGAGAGACATCGACTGCCGAGCCTAAGGATGTCCGGGCGACATCCGTTGGACATCCAGTCGGCAGTCTTCCCGTGCCCTAACCATCCGACCCTGGGATGAATCGGATTGGTCAAATTCGAGCGCCCCTTGACTCGGAGAATATCGATTCTATTCCAATCTAGGAAGTATTGGCCGCACGACTAGGTTTCAATCGGAGCGGTCGGTCGCCGCTCTAGCTCAGCATTTGTCATTTTCCTAATGAACGCCCACTCTCTGACACTATATTGGTAGAAGTGGTATGAGAGTTGGCGCAGGCCTAACACGTACCATTCGTGCCCTAATCATGAATATCCCGCTGACACAGTACGTTCCTGACATACCCTGGCACTCCTTACCGCGGCAACCCCTGCTTGTGTCAGACTGGGCGGTGCCGGTCGGTGCCAGTCGGCGAGCTGACAGTACTCTCGATCCTGTTCCCGCATGAGACAAAAAGAACGGCAGACGCGGGTACGAATTGTCGGCTCCCTCGGCTATATAAGGTCCTCCGCACTCCGTTAGCAGGCACGCACGTTAAGAGTTTTGCGATAGTTCTTCAGTTTTTGTTCCTTCCACTACCGAAAATTGACTTAATCGTCGGAGTACCTTGTCGGGGATTCTTCCCCGCAGGTTGCTGACGATCGTTTTCCTTATAAATCGGAGCCAGCATCAGCGGTACCCGAGTCCATTTCGTTCTTGGGAGTCCATCTCATTCTGCGACATGATCATATCATAAATAATTATTAGAATTAGTCTTTGTAAATATCTCGACAAGACACATCTTGATTACTCGTAAATAAACATACAGTTCGCCAATACATCAATTAATGAATTAAAAACCTTTTTACCTATTTGAGGTTGATGAGTTGATCCCTTTAATCATTCGTTTTTTCTTTTCTCTAACTTTTCAGAGATAGGATGTAGTTACTAAGTTACCAATTATCTTTACATTTTAATGTCTTTGCCACCATTGATTTGATAAGCGGAGTGACGTGTTTTTCAAATAATGAGGATTCAATTTTCATGCATTATAAATAAACGTTTATGGTGCTTGAATTACTCTTGGTGCTACGCGTCCTCATGGTCTATCTGTACTTCATAAATTTATTCAATAAAAATTTCTATGAAATTATATCGATCATCTCTAGATGAGAATATCTTCTACACTATATTTTTCTATATTTACCAACATTGCACTACTATTATCCTTGACACAATTTTATCATCCTTCTATACTAGTTATTTCCATTGTTAGTATTTTAGTCATCAAGTTGACAACTTGAGCCTTAATCTTTTCAACATGGTTACAATTTTTTTCAAAAAAGTTTTCTTTGTAATTTCATTATATTTTTTATTTTATTAGAAGAATTAGAAAACTATTGTTATAAAAAATGCACTTGGCCAATTCAAGTGCAATGCTAAGAAAATTTTGTGTGATAACAAATTGGAGACCCTACTAAATACAAGAAGCATTTCCTTATTAGAGAAGTAGAGATCTAACTACATAGATTTTGAGAGTTAAAAGTTTTCTTTGACATGATATATTAGATGATGGTTCATTCGATCTTGCCTACACAAGCAATACCCTCTCTTTCTCTTTCCTCCCTCCCCCTCCCCCTCTCTCTTACTTGACGGGGAGAGAGAGAGGGATTGCATATAGGCAGGATCGAATGAATCGTTAGATGACTCCAACATGAAGATAACCTCTTTGCATTTTGAGGGGGAGATTTTTTGTATTATGATAATAGTAATAGTATTGTCAAATAGGTCAATTCATGACGTGATGGATCAAATCCGTCAAAAGCTCATGATATAGCTGGGCGGGCTGAGAAATCTTCAATCAAGACAGATTACGGGTTAGATGAGTCAAATCACAAGTCCACAAAAAAAAGAAAATATTTACAATTTGGATTTGGATTAGACGGGTCAAACCGTGAGCCCATTAAGTTTCTACTTTAACTTCAGATTTTGAAAAAAAAAAATTCTTCTCTATCTAAGGGCCAACCCCCAGCCCGTCACGGGTCGGCCCGTCTGGACCTACGACCTGCACGGATCAATCCATCTAGACCCGTCTTAAAATGTGTTGATGAAATTCTAACCAATCTGTTTAAATTGTTTGGTGGACGGTTCAACTAGACTAACTCAATCCAAATTGATAACTCTGAATAGTAGTTTGTAGCAAGGGCGGAGCCAACCTGACTGATTTACTTGGGTTGATCCTGAACTCCCTTGGGATGTCTCTCTTCCCCGTATTCTTCCTTTCTTCTATCATTGTACAATTCTTCTCAACGTAATCGCCCCCAGCTAAATCTTGAATAAACTATAATGTGGCTCTCTCTATGATTTGTAGATGTAATCCCCCTGAGCTAAAGTCTGAATAAACTATAACGTGGCTCTGTCCGCGATTTATAGATGGTCTATCATTTGTTTCATCACTTTAAAGTACCAGAATGTAGATGAGAAGTTGTCTCACAAGTTACAATAGCAATAGAATCTTGATTGTTTTTTTTAAATCTTTAACTAAATTTGTGGTGATCAAGAATTATTGATTTCACAATAAAAGTGAAATGAGTTGAGAAATGATTTGTACAGTAAAAGTGAATATGTCAGTAAAAATTTTAATCGTTAATCGGCGGCATATCCAACGTCCGATCGTTGATCAAACCACCGGTGGCCTCCGATTGTCGTCCCGAATCAAACTATACCTTGTGGGGACGATGAACCCATCGAGATCGCTGGCAAAGATGAACCTGTCAGGATCAATGATGAATGATGCAAGATTGCAATTACGACGATCCCTGATGGATTCATCATGCCCCCCGTGGTATAGTTTGGTTCAAAACGACGACCGAAGGCCGCCGACGATGTCCGATCGACGATCGGATATCGGACGTGCCGCCGATTGATGGTTAAATTTTTCACTAAGATATGCACTTTTACTGTGCATATATATCTATATACTTTGCTATGGATCTTCTATTACGCGCCTATGTGTGAGATTAAAGGCGCCTTCGATGACATTGAAGGCATCTTCAATCAACAATTGGAGGTGCCGTGAGTCAAAATAGTAATTTTTTTTAAAAAAAATAGGTATATTATATGTATTTAGGATTCAAGATTTTAGGATATAGGGATTGAGTTGTATTTAGTTTAAGTCAATAAGATTTTTCCTCTAGGGTTTATGTTTCTCTCTTGGATTATAGTATTCAAGATAAAAAAAAATTAGATGTTGGATATATTATATATATTTAGCATTTAAAATGGTATGATTTAGGGGTTGGATTATAGTGAGTTTAAGTAACAAGATTTTCACTCTATAGTTCTGTCTTCCCTCTTGGATTATAATGTTCAAGATAAAAAATTTTAGATGCTAACGGGTATATTATATGTATTTAGGCTGCGTTTGGTTAGGGGTAATGTAATCAAGTCTGTAATATAATCCAGATTGCATATGGTTGACCTTGTAATCCAGATTACAACATTTTAACTAGTTTTTATAATACAGATTACATTATATTATAATTTTAAAATTGTACCAAACAAAGTAATCAATTTTATAATGCAATCCTGATTATATTACAAGGTTGATTAACTCTTGCCAAACGTAGCCTTACAATTTATGAGAGGAGATGCTGATTTAAAAAAAAACAAATTGAGGCACCTCCTATGCATGGGAGGCGCCCAAGTTTGTTTTTTATTTTAAAAAAACCAACTCAATTGGTGCCTCGAGTCGTGTCACGGGCGCGCGACGGACAATATGCAACAAAGCGACAATGTATACTATTTATCCTCCATACTTCGTGTCCTATTGAGTGAGCAGGGTTCTCTAAAGTGATCCGGAACACCTGAAAGCGTACTCAATCGCTCATGGAGTCGCATATGGGAGCTGAGCACATTGGATGAAAACCCAAGATAAGGCCAAGTGAGGAAGAACTTGGTGAAAAAGTCATTCAACAAACACTTGCTACGTGAAAGAAATTTTAAGCATATCCAGGGCAAGGAAGAATCAAATTATAACTTGGTCTCGATTACTTGATATAAGAAAATATTTTAATATCTCTAATGATAATGCAAGGGATCTTTCAAATGGTTAATTATATATTCAAGGATGGAATCTCAATTATAATATATTACAAAAAATTTTATTTAATAGGACAACAATTTTAAAAATACTAATCGGTTGGATATGTTTTCATGGATATTTTCTGATTTATCTTGTTACCGTTTGGATAAGTCTTCATGAATATTTTTTAATTTATTTTATTAATCGGTAGAAAATTTTTATGAGTTCGAATTCATCACTTTCAAAATTAATGGGTAGGAAAATTAAATACTTAAATTATAAAAAACAATTAAGTCAACAAAAGAACAAAAAGAAAAAGGAGAAAAAATATTATAATTTTTTTTAAACGATGACTAAATATGATTTTACAAGTGCATGTTTCAATCTACCAACTCCGATGACTAAATATGATTTTACAAGTGCATGTTTCTATACGAGGGAATGGAGAGAGACGGAGTCAAATAAATTATAAAAGAGGAAGTGTCCCTTGGCAAGCAAAGCAGAAGACTTGGGAGGAGTAGAATAGCATGAAGTCTAGGGAGGTGCCATGGGTTTGACCATTTCCACTTCACTCCTTTTTTTTTGTTCGCATCGCTCCTCTTGCTTCTCAAACTTCGCCTGCTGCCCCTTGCAATGCCACCGCCTCCACGGCGCTCTTCTCTCCTGCTCTGTTCCTTTTCCAACCCGTCGATGCCGCTGAAAGTTTGAAGGTTGGATCTTGATCGACCGGAATATCTATGCCGCGAGAAGGGTATTTTTCCTTTTCCTTCTCTCTCTGTCAAGTAATCGCTTGCTGACACGGTATTTTCTTTCTTTCTTTTTCTCTTTCTTCTTTTTTCCTGTTCTTTTTTCTTATCCTTTTTGTTGTTTGTTGTTGTTATTATTATTATATTTTCTTAATCCGGTATTCTGATACTAGTTTTTATTGTCTTGGGCTCAGATTTTGCTTTGGATTTCGAATGTAGATCGTGTCACTTTCATTCTAGATTTTTCACTGCTGGATTGCCCTTCCGAGGCTTAATTCTTGATCTACTTGGGATTTGCAGGAGGGGTCATGGAATTTCTGCTTTTTGAGATCTTTCTCTTGGAAGGACCGTTATTTTCGTGGCAAATTTTGCATAGAATTTGTTGCAAGGGAACTGCAAAGGAAAACTGAGATTGTTAAAAATCCAGCACAATGGGTGGACTTTGCTCAAAACGATCCGCTGTAGATAAGTCGCCTAGTGAGACTACTCTGGATCCCAATGGACTTAAGGATCAGGAGGGACCGAATCAATCCTTTGATAAGATGGATTGTGATTTGGTTAATTCAACCGGAGGAGAAGCTATGGGGAAACGGTTACAAGAACAGGAAGCTGGAAACATTGCGGAAAGCAAGGAGCCGCAGTTCTATCGGACTCTTTCATACAATTTCAGGTCAACTAAGCCCAAATCCTCAAGGACTGCCAAGGCAAGTTCATCTCCTAATAATTTAGTGTGCCTAGTTTAGGACTAAGGAGTGCTATTAGGATGGAAAATAGTTTATTGTCCTTGTACTGTCTTTTTTAGTAAAAATTATTTTATTTATTTAGAATATTATTTTTAAAAATAATAATATCATGGCCAATTGGAGGATGAAAATGTTTATATTTAATCTTCCTTTACGAATTGAAGATGAGGCTACAAGTTTTAAGCATGCTACTGTGGCATGGTTAGGAAAAGATAATATCCTTCCAAGCAAGCCATGAATGTTAATGAGTTGCTCATCACTGAATTTTTCTGTTTCTTATTATGCTTATCACATGCTATGTGGCCAGCTATTGATTTGTAAATTATTATATAATTGCACAAATCTTAAACTAGTAATGCAAAATATCAATTTACACCATAGACGTTCAGAGGTCTAAAACATAACCTTTCATGATCATTACCAACAGCATTGATACTTATAAAGACTGGAACTAACATAAATCATTTTTTTAGCGCAACATTGGAGCATGCTAATACAACAAAGAAATTAGGCTCAATAGAGTGAAGGAATGATAAGCCCATTATTTCGATGCTAGTGGCAATGGGTTACTTGCTGCAATTATGCACACTTATTAGGATCATGCATGCTTTTATATTGTCGTTGTTTTGCAGCGGGCATTATTGTTTAGAGGCACCAACTGGAGAAGACACCGGCTTCAATCTGATCCTATGTTGCATTTTGTGAACATTTGTATATAATTGACAAACTATTTATAAGTATCCAAATATTTAAGGATGTATTTGGAAAATAATGATAAGGCAAGGTACAAGGGACTAGCGTGGGAATTGCAGATGAAGTTTCAAGTTTACCTTGTACCAGACGTTTGAGCCAATCATCTATGTGCAATCTGTCAAATCCTTGTAAACTTGATGCATACAAGTCGGCAATATAGACAAACCTAACTTAAAATGTGTGCTCAACACATTAATAAATCGTGGTCAAACCTGATTACTCGGGGCATGGTGCACCAACACTAAAAATAAAATTTTTATCAAATAAAATTGTGCATGGAATCAAACCCTTCTTTTATGTAAACTTCCCTATTTATATTGCTGGTTTTCATCATAATTGCACTTTGTTCTAATTTACGATTTTTATAATCCAATTTGTTACTTTTCTCTCTCCACTCTTTCTGAACTAAGACCAATTGTTGCCTTGATTGCTATAGTAAAATGTCTTAAGAAAATTATCTCTTTTATACAATTTACCATGCTCATGGAATGAATTGTTCCTACTTCATTATAGCAGGTTTCTGAAGTGAGCTCAGTTTTGGGCAAGGCAGGTAGTGTTGGGCTCAGCAAAGCAGTGGAAGTATTAGATACTCTTGGGAGTAGCATGACAAATTTGCAACTCAGTGGTAGTTTTGTATCCGGGGTGTCAATAAAAGGAAATAAAATATCTATTTTGTCTTTTGAAATTGCCAATACAATAGTTAAAGGTTACAATGTTATGCAATCACTTTCCAAGGATAATATAAAGCATTTGAAGGAAGTGGTGCTTGTATCTGAAGGTGTACAGTATTTGATATCCAAAGACATGGGTGACTTGTTAAGGATTGCTGCTACTGACAAAAGGTTTTATACTCTTGAACTTCCTCACAGATTTAGTTAGCCAATTTTTAAATTGAGAATTTTCCAGTTCTGGTATTTTGATGCAACCTTGTTCCATTGGAGGGTTTTTGAACATTCATCAAGTGTACTATGCTCCTTTTTGATGCCATTGCAACAGTGAAGAACTAAAACTATTCTCGAATGAGGTTGTGCGGTTTGGAAATTGTTGTAAAGATCCTCAGTGGCATAACTTGGAGCGCTATTTTGACAGGTAACTTTCCAAAATCAGTATAAATAATTAACCGTTAACCTGTTTAGTTTTATGGATTTCAACAGTTTATTTCTTGTTAATACTAGATTAAAATCAGAAAGAAGCCACCAAAATCAACTGAAAGAAGTAGCTGAAAGAACAATGGAGCAACTAATGACATTGGCTCACTATACAGCTGTCAGTATCTGTTATCTCATTGACTCTTCTCTGTACATATTTATTTCCTTTTTAATTATCATACTTTGGTGGTTTTTTGATATATATAAATTATTGGTATTTTTCAGGTAGAGATGATAAATGTTTATGGTTGATTTCCATTCACATGTTTGTCATGTTGCTATTTTCTCACAATCGTGAATCAATTTATCTGAACTGGTTTATTTCAGGAAATTAAACACGATAGTCATCAAGCTAGTCTCCATGCATGTTATTACAAGTTTTTGGGATTTTGGACCTTCCAGCACAAATAACCATCAAGATATTCTTTAAAAACCATATTGTTCTTTGTTTAAATTAATATTTAAATGATTGTGTGTATTAAAGAATTTCTTTCATCAAATATTACAAGATATAAGCCCTATTTATATACAAAGTTAGGACCTATTCTAAGAAATAATTAGAACTCTATTCTAAGAAATAAATCAGGATTCTATTCTAAGGACTAATTTGTATTTTAGGTAAAATACAAATTAGGATATATCAAATTATCCCTAGATATATTTACAATATTCTAACACTCCCCCTCAAGCTGGAGAATATAAATCATATGCACCCAGCTTGTTATATATGTAGGCAATTCGGGACTCTCTAAGTGACTTGGTGAATATATCTGCTAGTTGATCATGTGAGTTGACATAACTAGTAGATATTTCTCCAAATACAACTTTCTCTCTGACAAAGTGACAGTCGACTTCAATATGCTTTGCCCTCTCATGAAAAACTGGTTTTGAGGCGATATGTATAGCGGCCTGGTTGTCACATATAAGTGACATTTGTGTAATCTCTCCAAATCTTAATTCCTGAAGTAATTGTTTGAGCCATATAAGCTCTTGACTAGCTATGGTCATAGCTCGATACTTTGCCTTTGCATTGGATCTTGCTACAACATTCTGCTTTTTTGCTTTTCCAAGAAACAAGATTATCTCCGACAAATATACAAAATCCAGAAGTAGATCTCGTATCAGTGGGAGAACCTGCCCAATCTGCATCAGAATACCCTACGACTCGAGTATGTCCTTTGTCTCCATACAAAAGACCCTTTCGTGGAGCGCCTCTGATATATCGAATAATGCGGATCACAGCATCCCAATGTTCCTCGCATGGAGAGTTGAGAAACTGACTTACTATACTTACTGCAAATGAGATGTCTGGACGAGTAACAGTAAGATAGCTTAGTTTCCCTATTAATCACCTGTATCGTTCAGGATCTGGAAGAGGCTCCCCCTGATTTGGCAGGAGCTTGACATTAGGATCCATAGGGTTGTCAACTGTTATTGAGTTTAACATTCTTGTTTCTTCCAAAATATCAATTGCATACTTCCTTTGGGATATGATGATCTCATATTTGGGTTGTGCTACTTCTATCCCCAAGAAATATTTGAGTTTGTCGAGATCCTTTGTTTGGAAATGTTTGAAAAGATATTGTTTCACCTGTGAAATCCCGAGATGATCCTACCTGTAATGACAATATCATCAACATAAACCACTAAGTAGATGCAACCAGTAGATGAGTAGTGATAAAAGACAGAATGGTCGACTCGCTCCGAGTCATGCCAAACTGTTGAATTACAGTACTAAATCTACCGAACCATGCTCTGGGTAACTGCTTGAGGCCATATAAAGATTTCTGCAGTCGACATACAGACCAGAAGACTCCCCCTGAGCAACAAAATACGGAGGTTGCTCCATGTAGACTTCCTCGAACAGGTCATCATGTAAGAGAGCATTTTTGATGTCCAACTGATAAAGAGGCAAATGTCGAATCACAATAATAGACAGGAATAGGCGCACAGAGGACATCTTGGCAACATGAGAAAAAGTGTCTCCATAATCCAATCCGAAGATCTGAGTATAACCCTTATCGAAGAGGCGAGCTTTAAGCCGGTCAACTTTTCCGTCTGGGCCAACTTTCACCATATATACCCATCGACAACCAACAATTGATTTCCCTGGTGGTAGAGAAATGAGATCCTAAGTCTCACTGCTTTGTAAGACACACATTTCGTCCATCATAGTTTGTTTCCATTCTGGATGGGCAAAGGCATCACCTCCAGTCTTTGGAAGAGAAACAAACGACAAAAGAAAAGACAAGAATAATAGGAAGGAGAAAGACGATGATAACTCAAAGAAACATAATGAGGAGAAGGATTACGAGTGGAATGCATACCTTTTCGAAGTGCAATAGGAATATTAGACCAGGAGATGAGACCGGAGGAAGAGGCGAATGATTTGGCTCCAAAGATGTGTCCATGGCAGTGTCAGTGCTGGGCGGTAGCAAAGCAGGACTAGGATGACACTGATAAACCCACAATGGAGGAGGAGATAGGGCTGGAGGTGATAGAAATTCCTCCGGAGGGTAAAGATAGTCACTGGCGTAGGCGTAGAAGGAGAACACTCGGACGAAGATGCATTAGGATAAAAAAAGGGAACCAAATTAAAGAACGTGACATCAGCAAATATGAAGTACCAACAGAGAGTAGGGAAATTACACTTGTACCCTTTTTGAGACCGTGGATACCCAAGGAAGACACATTTATGAGACTGGAGAGAGAGTTTGTCAATGCAGGATTAAGATGATCAAAACATATAGAACCAAAGACCCTAGGTGGTAAAGGATGAAGAGACTGATGAGAATAAAGTACATGATGAGATATTTTACCTTGTAGAGTGGAGGAAGGCATGTGATTGATAAGATAACACGCTGTAAGTACGGCTTCACCCCAAAACCAATGAGGAACATGAGAGTGGAGAAGAAGAGTTTGGGTGGTCTCGAGAAGATGACGATTCTTGCGTTATGCAACTCCATTCTGTTGGGGGGGTATGAGGATAAGACGTCATATGCAATACACCATGAGACGCCAAGAAGGCCCGAAATGGACTAGATAGATACTCACACGCATTATCATTTTGCAAGGTTCGAAGAGAAATACCAAATTGAGTTTTGATTTCATGGAAAAAATATTGAAAAATAAAAAATAATTCTGAACGATCCTTCATCAAACATAACCAAGTACAACGGGAAAAATCGTTTATAAAAGTAACAAAATATCGAGACTCCAATATAGAAGAAATACGACTCAGACCCCAGATATCAGAATGAACCAAAGAAAAAGGGGATGAACATGCTTTCCTAATTGACATGACTCACAAGCCAAAGATTCTAAGTGAGAAAGGGTAGGATGTAATTGTTTCAACTTATCAAGACTTGGATGCCCTAACTGAGCATGAATAAGTAGAGGAGATGCCGCCGCCGAACCAACAAGAGAGGGCCGGTGAAGTCGATATAGGTCATGATACTCACATCCAAAGCCAATCCTCCTCCTCGTACTCCGGTCCTGTAAGGAAACAGAAGTTTCAGTAAAAGAGATGACACAATCATGAGACTAAGTAAGTTGACTTATTGATAACAAATTAAAGGGAGCTCCGGGAACATAAAGAACATTATGAATAGGGAGAGATGGAGAAGGATGAACAATACTAACACGCTGGGACTGAGTTTGAGAGCCATTTGTCATGGTGACAAAGGGTTAATAACCAAAAGTAGTGAGAGAAGAAAAAAGAGATTTATTACCTGTGATATGATCAGTGACCTTAGAATCAAGAACCTAGGGATCCGAAGATCGAGATATGCCAGCAAAGGAATTACCAACGTGTGCAACGACAACAGTGGAATCAGAAGCATGTCGATCCTCATACCATTTCATAAAGTCGTTATAGGAAGGCGGTGGGGTCGGATCCGGTGGCAACTGTGAAGTGGAAGCTGAAGAAGCGACATAACTCTGGACGATCTGAGCAGCACGAGGGGGTCGACCATATAGACTCCAACATTTATCAATCGTGTGTCTTGGTCGGTGGCAGTGATCACACCAAGAACATCCTTTGCCACCCTTACGTGGTGGAGGTTTGGTGTTGTTTCGAGAGACCAAAGCTGATGAGTCAACAGGAACGGAAGGAGGTAACGTCAAGACTTTGGCAGAGACACGAAGGAGAGTCGTCCAGGTACTGTCCATGGTAGTTTCTATGGGGCCGCCTAGAATCTGATCACGAACATGAGAATAATATGTGGGCAGACCATATAAAGCCAGAGACATAAAAAATTTCTTCCGATTTTCAAGCTCTGCAACAGGAGTGGGCGCAGGTGGAAGCAGTTCATTGAAGTCACAAAGAAGGCTAGAGACCGAACCCAGATAAGTTGGCATAGAATCCTTAATCTGATCGGCATTGAAGATGTTCATGAGATCTTCACAAACATGATAGAGTCGCCGAGAGGTGTTTGTAAAGAGTTGTTTAGCCTGTGTCCAAACAACTTTGCAGGTTTTGTGAGTGCGGAAGACATCCCTAAGAGATGGATGAATTGTGGCTCGGATAATACAACACAACTAAGCATCAACCTTTTTCCACATAGGACATCGGCGACTTGAGCATCTTCTTCGGTTTGGATGAGATGTGTCTCATAACCCTGTCTAACAAGCTAAAGCTCAATGTGAGAAGCCCAAAAGGAGTAGTTCTTATCATCCAACTGCTCAGAAGAGAGCCATGCTGTGATATGGTTGGTAAAAATTGAGATATCCGACTTTGGAGTGTCAGAGGTAGCCACTGATCAATTTTAGGTTGTTGAGAGGTTGTTGGCATCAGAAATAGGCGTCGGAATATGCACGCGACGGATGAGGCTTCGGCGTTCGACAGAGGAAAGCACACTTTGGAAAACAGAACATGGCATGCGACGATGTGTAGGAAGAAGCCTTTAACGCACTTGAAGATGGAGGTTGTGAGCCGAGGAAGAAAAGAAAGGGTTGCCTTGCGCGAGCAGGTTGTGGGGAGCGACGCAATCGGGTGCAGAGAGAACACGATCACGTATGGAGAGCGACGTGTTGCCGAAGCTCGTGACGCGTGCAGGAGAAGAACAAGCCTCTTTGGAGAATAGTAGCTTTGGCTTCTCTGGAGAACAGCAGCGTCGCGTGCAGGAGAAGAACAACAGCGTTGCGAGGAAGAACAACATCGTCGCGTGAAGAGAGGGGAAAAGAGAAGTCGCGAGCAGAACAAGTCGCGAGAGGAAAAAAGAAACGGATCAGCCAATATTTAGGGCAAAAGAGAATTTTAGGGTAAAGGAAAAAAAAAACTTAAACCTTACGCTCTGATACCATGTTAAAGAATTCCTTTCATCAAATATTACTAGATATAAGCCCTATTTATATACAAAGTTAGGACCTATTCTAAGAAATAATTAAAACTCTATTCTAGGAAAAATAAATCAGGATTCTATTATAAAGACTAATTTGTATTTTAGGTAAAATACAAATTAGGATACATCAAATTATTCCTAGCTATATTTACAATATTCTAACAGTGTATATAGATTAAAGAATGATGGTTGAAATGGAGAGGAGCTTTTCATTATGTTATTATTATATTATTATTTTTGTTGTCTCTTAGTCTAAAGAAAAAAATTGTAAGATTAGGGCACTAGTAATATTTTATAGGTTAGTGTCCTGGTAGTTTGGAAAAAATTCATTAAATGTTAGTCTAACAAAGATGAGAATAGTAAAAAGAACTTATGAAATTACTAAAATGAAAAAAAAAATCTAGTATCAAAATATAATTAGGTGGTAGAAGATAATAAGAGAGCACAAATATTTTCAATCATAATACATGGTACTCTTCCATGTATATAGTTGCTACTGACAATTTATTAAAAAGCAACATTCCATGACAATAAGGAGCAATATAAAGTAGATAGATATACTAACAATATAGTTGCTACTGACAATAAAGTAAACATGCATTTTATTCATTTTTAAGATAACAAAATAAGTTTCAAGTGAAAGCAAGAACCCCCATAAGAAAAGAAAATGCAGTAAGTATTACTTTTGCAATCAAAAGTATATTAAGAAAAATGCTACTATAAATGTAAATGAGCAAAATCATTATTTGATAAACTTAATTTTTAGAACATTTGGGTATCTCTGAGAGATTTTATTCTCGTTGCTACTGATTAAAACCTTAAATATTCACCTGTAAAATTGGAGGTCCAGAAAAACAGAGTTAATGTCTAGGGAGGAGGGAGAAGCCTTGACCATATGACTAGGATTATTGTTTTCACTTTAATATTTGTTTCAAGACATTTATTCACTTTAGGTTTTTCCTTTTTAAGTGGTATTCCAATTTGTGTTTACACATTATATAGCAATTTTTACATTTAAGGTATGGACAATCATCAGGTACTAACTTGAGTGTCTATTTAGTAAATGTTGGGCTATTTTAAAATTGTGTTTAAGATGGATTTTAAAGTCTAAGTTATAGCATATAAGAAGCATGAAACATCAAATTAAAAGGAAATCAAGCATAAAAGGTGAAGTAGTTTAAAATATAAGAATCAATATATGAATAACCAAAGTATCATGCTATAATCTTTTTGCTAGGTATGATCTTACATGATAGCCCGCAATGGTAATATTATAGATATGAAATGAAATATAAATCTATGATAGCCAATTGCCGTCGATCATGACTTTAGGAGGTGCTGTCACTATGAGTAGAGAGAATAGATATTGAGAGACAAAGAAAGAGATATAGGGTGTACTTAGTCTAGCAGAGTGGAGAAAAGCAGTGTCATTCCCCAATAGAATGATCATGTGGTTCACAATTGAGGTCTTGTGTGTCACCATGGGGACGAATAGAATGTGAGAGATGAGATAAGAGGGATTGTGAGTGAGGGATATCTTCTGGCCACTAGAGGAAGCGGAAGTGCCACCGCTTGTCGACGGCTGAAATCACACTCTTTGCATTGTGACCTGGACAGCTTTGCATGGAAATAGAAGGAAGCAAAGGAGAGGGGCCATGGTTGGTTATGGTTATGAGGAGAAGTGGGACCAATATAAAGAAACTCAAAACTTAAAAGGCTCCACTAAACCAAGCGAGAAAGACAATTAAAGTGGCCCAACTCAATACAACCTTGGTTCATCCTTAACCATTAGAACGAGTCCAAATTGAGTCTTTTGAATCTACTTGACCCAAACCACAACAACTACTTAATGAACCCAACCAACCCTAATTAGATCTCAATTGGACCACCAAAGTTAAAATGAGTTTAGTTTAATTGATTGTTAAATTCAAAAATAAATGATTAGAAAATTAAATGACGATAAGATACAATATACAACATTTTTAAGCACCCAATTAAACAAGTTGAATCGATTTGAAAGTGCTATAGGTTTTTTTTTTTGAGGATCTAATTATCGCTAGTGATAGGGTTTTATGAGAGGATAAGATCATATAACCAAACCTAAATAGTTCAAATTACTTGACCCAAACCACAACTCCTACCTCATTGACCCATCCAATCATAATTAGACCTTAATTGGACCACCAAAGTTAAATTCAGTTTATCTTAATTGATCGTTAAAATTCAAAAATTAAATGATGATAGAAAATTAAACGTGATATGATATGATATAAAACAATTTTAATGCATCCAATAGATTTTATAGTTAAACAATTTGAATTAATTAGATTAGAAGGTGCTAGAGAAAATAAATTGCGGATCTAATTAGTGCTAATGATATAGCCTTGATAGGGTTTTATGAGAGGATAATATCATATAATCAAACCTAAATAGTCAGAATTATGGTCTTTTGTTGGTGTTGTTTGTCTAAAATATCTGCAAAAAATACCTTTCCTATTTTCACTAAGCCACTGACCATTGAATAAGATCCAACTTTCAACTCGACTGAACCAAATTTAGTTAAAATTTTATGTTTTCAATTCGTACCATGAGGTTCTAAACTGTTCATTCCCATCTTTTTCTGGTGAATTTGGTTCTTTTTTAATTGTCTATCTACTCAATTTTTGGAAGATTTTCTTTCTTATCCAACTAATGTTTATGCAGGAATTATACCATGAGTTCCATGCTTTGGATAAATTTGAACAAGATTACAGGAGAAAACATCAAGAAGAGGATATCACAAATGGAATGAACAAAGGTCAGTTGCTTTTTTGTGTTGTTTCTTGTTACTGTATGATTTGCTTAATAGGAACGCCTATTTGCTATTCCCTTCATCACTTCTCAACATATTCCTGGTTTGAAAGAACTTAATCTTGTAATTCATGAATCACTTTCATTTGTTGCTGACCAAAAGAACAACCAGAATCTTTGAATGAATTAAATGATGATAAATATCAAACAATCTCATAGGCCAAATATTCACCTATTTTTTTGATTTACCAAAATACCTTATCCCTTTTATCAAAACACTCCCTAGGCCCTTTTGAATGATTTTTTGAGAATACCGGTTGGGGTTGCAAGGTTGCAAATATAGTCCCACGTTAAAAACACATAGGAAAGATCATGGGCTTATAAAGGAAAGATATATCTATTAGTATGAGACCTTTTGAGTAGATCCCAAAAACAAAACCATGAGAGTTTAAACTCAAAGTGAACAATATCATGTCATTGTGGAGATATCTGAATTTCTTTGATCCTAACAATTGGTATCAAAGCTCGGATTGCCAGAAGGTGTAATTGCAGACTGTGTACAAGAGCTATGGTCTAATCGAGCCATGTGAGTAGAATATTGACATCTAACAAAGGAAGCGGGGGCTCCCATGTCCGAATCAAGAGAACCAGACACCAGGCAGGAAATCCTAGTAGGTCGGGTGGACTGAGGGGCAAGAAGATCTAGTAGGTCGGTTAGACTGAGGGGCAGGAAGACCTGGTGGGTCGAGGATCGGACGTTAAATGGATAGGATCTCCGCTTGAGGTGGTCCTGTGGTCCTTCCTTTGAGGGGAGATTGTTGGGGTTGTAAGGTTGCAAACATAGTCGCACGTTGAAAATACATAGGAAAGATCACGGGCTTATAAGAAAAAGACATCTCCATTGATATAAGGTCTTTTGGGTAATGCCCAAAAATAAAAAGCACGAGGGCTTAGGCCAAAAGTGGGCAATATCATGTCATTGTGAAGATATCTAAATTTCTTCGATCCTAACAATACCGTCTTTCACCTCATTTTTCCAATCCTCTCAATGCAAGCACAATTAGTGTTCTAGAAATATATATGGATATGTGCAATAGAACTAGAGAACACTGTTGTGAGTTGCAGGGGTAATTAGGTCTTTTCTTTCTATCTTGTGCCATTAGGGTTTTGCAGGTTTTTCTATATGACATAATTAATATGTCTTTAGAATTGTATTTAGAATTAATTTTAGAATTGGTCAATTGACTAAGTCCTCATAAATATCTATATATATTGTATTCTTCATTGCACAGAAAATAAGATTAAGAGAGTTATATCTCTTCCTTTTTTTTATCCATCATGGTATCAGAGCGAGTTCTATCCCAACCCTAATTTTCTTTTTTTTTCTTTCTCCTCGCGCGGCGCGTGTCTCTGATTTTCCAAAATCACTCGACGCGTCCTCGCTCAACGCCATCCTCGCTCGACTCAGAACTCATCGCACACGCGCGCCGCGACCTGCACGATCTTCTCCGGCTGCGTGATCTTCTACTCGGTCTCTTCTTCTCGACGTGAACTCGACGTCGCCGGCGACGGCTTCTTCTGCGAAGGCTTCTTCTTCGAAGGATCTTCCCTCGCGACGCGCGAGCCCAGGCCTCTTCATCGAGGCGTGGCGTCTTCTCTCGCGACGCGTGAGCCCAGGCGCCTTCTTCTCGCGCTGCCCTCCCCTCGCGACGCGCGAGCCCAGGCGCCTTCTTCCCCTCGCGACGCGCGAGTCCAGGCGCCTTCTTCTCGCGCTGCTTGGTAGGCGTCTTCTTCTCGTGGCGGCAGGATCTTTCTCAGCATCCTTCTTCCCCTGATCGCCCGCTTCGAAGTCGGCAGGATCGGCGACGCGTGAGCCCAGCCTCCAATTTTTTTCCAGAGCATCATCTTTTTCCCAGCATATCATTTTTTTTTCCAACAGCCTCCAATTTTTTATTCCAGCAGCCTCCATTTTTTTTCTTGTGAATTGGTATGGCAGACACATCCGGAGAAAGTTCTGGGATGTCTACAGATCCTTTGGCGTCTTCTGAACAAGTACAACCAATTTTCACAATGACGGGATCGGGAGGAACTGGTCTTCAAATAACCTCAGAAAAATTGACCGAGACAAATTATGTATCGTGGGTAGTTGCTGTTGAACTTTATGTAGAAGGCCATGATAGACTTGATATTCTTCATGGTACTATAGTGAAACCAGATGAAAAGGATCCTAGCTTTCGTACTTGGAGGCATGACAATATTCTGGTAATGACTTGGATACTTAATTCTGTTAGCTCTGGCATCAAACAGGTAATTCTTCATAATAGAACAACTGTTGATATGTGAAGGACACTGGAGCAGATGTATGGATGCAAACATAATATGCTGCGTACTTATCAGATAAGTAGTAAAATTTTTAAACTTGAGCAAGGTTCTATGTCTGTCACAAATTATTTTGCTGCCCTAAAAGGGCTATGGGATGAGTTTGACTACTACAGGATGGACAATTGGATTTCTACTGATGATCATCAGAGATATTTGAAGCTTCTGGAGAAGGACAGAATTATTAAGTTTCTTGATGGGCTTCATGCAGAGTTTGAAAATTTAAAAGGGCAAATTCTTAGTATTGATCCTACTCCCTCTCTAGAACAAGTCTACTACAAAATTCTAAGTGAGGAAGGCAGGAGAAGGACCATGAACACTAAAGGTAATATCTCTGCAGCAAGTACTCCAATTGGAGAGACATCTGCTTTTGTCGGTTCTTCTAACAAGCTCAAGTCTGGGGGAACAAAAGGAAAAGGTGGAAAATTTTGTCGGCACTGCAAGAGGACTAATCATGATTCAGATTTTTGTTGGGAGAAATATCCAGAAAAAAAACCTGAAAAATTCAAATACAGTGACAAGAAGGCGCCTAGTCATGGAAATATTGCTGCCCAGAAATTAGTGGATGGAGAGACTACTGATTCTTCGGTACCTTCTAATATTAAGTTGTCATCTGCTGATATTTCTAATCTTCAGGACCTTTTATCACGGCTTCAGACTTCATCCTCTGTCTCTACTAATTTGTCTCAAGCGCACACAGGTATTCGTGACCTGGAGTTAAGTATTGCTGGGTCAAGATCTTATAGCCCCGGGGTTATTGACTCTGGAGCTATAGATCATATGACAAATCTTGCTAATTCCTTCATTTCTTACTCTTTGTCTTCTGGGCAGGATAAAGTGACTATTGCTGATGGCACCAAAGCCACTGTTGCTGGTAAAGGTTCCATACAACTGGCAAATCACTTTATCCTATCCTCTGCACTTCATGTCCCTTCCATTTCTCTTAATTTACTTTCTGTTAGTAGTATTACTAAACAACTACACTGCTCAGTAACCTTTTTCCCTGATCATTGTGTCTTTCAGGATCTCGAGACCAAGCAAACGATTGGGACTGACCGTGAAGTAGGAGGTCTTTATTACTATCATCTTGGAACATCTGCTCTGAAGTCTACAGCTCAGTGTTCAGAAAATAAGCATCAAGAAATCTTATTATGACATTCTCGTTTGGGACATTTATCTTTTCGATCCTTAAAGGTTCTATTCTTAGTCTCTTCTCCTCTGTTTCTCTTGAGTCTCTTCAATGTGAAGTTTGTCAGTTATCTAAACATTGTAGAACTCATTTTTCTGAGTCCATGAATAAAAGTTCGTCTCCGTTTGACCTTGTTCATTCAGATGTGTGGGGTCCCTCTCCAGTGCCTTCTTTGGATGACTACCGATATTTTATCTCTTTTATTGATGATTACACTCACTGTACATGGCTTTATTTGATGAAAGACAGAGATGAAGTTCTTCGACTCATTCAACACTATTGCAAAATGGTTGAAACTCAATTCCACACAAAAGTGAAAACTCTTCGATCTGATAATGCACGGGAGTACTTTACACAGTCTCTAAATACCTTTCTAGAGGATTTAGGAATTTTTCATGAGCCATCTTGTCCCTACACACCACAGCAAAATGGAGTGGCTGAAAGCAAAAATCGTCATATCCTTGAAACAGCCCGTGCATTATTATTTCAGCGCCACTTACCCAAATATTTCTGGGCTGATGCTATCCTTGCAGCAGATTATATCATTAATCGTCTACCATCAAAAGGTCTAGGGTACCGGTGTCCTCTCAATATTCTTCGTCCTAACACCACGTTGTTCTCACTTACACCTCGGGTATTTGGCTCCTTTTGTTTTATTCATGTTCTTGGTCCCAAGACCTCTAAGCTTGATCCTCGAGCTATATGGGGAGTTTTTCTAGGGTATTCCACTTTCCAGAAAGGGTACAAGTGCTTTGATCCTATTACTAGGACAAGGTATGTCTTGAAGGATGATACCTTTTTTGAGTCCGAGTCCTATTATTCTTCCCAGACTCGTCCCCAGGGGGAGAATCTTACCTCTTCTTCCCTTGTACCTCAAGTGGTTCCTTCTCCTATTTCATTGGATGTCATGGAAAATAAAAAAGATGATGCTCCATTACTGGGCTCGCAGGCTTCACAAGAAATTATTACTTACAAGCGACGAAGACATAAGCAAGGACCTACTACTGATCGGCTAGCTGAATCGGAAGCTTTGGCTCTTGATCCTGTATCCTCATTGGTTGAACCAATCGCACCTCTAAACATGAATGAGTTGGACCTTCCAATTGCTGTTAGGAAGGGGGTCAGGTCATGTACTCAACATCCTATCTCTAACCACGTTTCTTGTTCTCGTTTGTCTTCTTCATATCATGCCTTTGTTTCACAGCTATCAAACCATACCATACCTTCTTCTTATCATGAAGCTGTAAGGGACTTAAGGTGGCTGGAAGCAATGAATGAAGAAGTGGAGACTCTTAATAAAAATGGTACTTGGGAATTAGTAGAACCCCCAAAGGGGAAGAACTTGGTTGGTTCTAAATGGGTCTATGCGATCAAGTATAACTCAGAGGGTGAAGTGGCCAGATATAAAGCCAGACTTGTGGCCAAGGGATTCACTCAAACATATGGGGTGGATTACTTGGAGACCTTCGCTCCAGTTGCAAAACTCAAATCAGTTAGGGTGATTCTCTCTCTTGCCTCTCAGTATGGTTGGCCGTTATTTCAGCTAGATGTGAAAAATGCTTTTTTGAATGGTAACCTTCATGAAGAGGTCTACATGTTACCACCTCCTGGAATTGAAACAAAAGGGAAGGTTTGCCGACTGATAAAAGCTTTGTATGGACTTAAACAATCACCCAGAGCATGGTTTGATAGGTTCTGCAAAGCCATGACATTGTTTGGCTTTAGACAAGGGAATGCTGATCATACACTCTTTGTGAAAAGGAGAGAGGACAAAACTACCATTCTTTTGGTTTACGTTGACGATATGATAATCACAGGTGATGACGAGGTTGAAATCCAGGCTCTTAAGTCCAAGTTAATATCAGAGTTTGAAATTAAAGACCTTGGACTATTGAAGTACTTCCTTGGTATTGAAGTTGCTCGATCTCAGGAGGGAATATATATATGTCAGAGAAAATATGTCTTGGATTTGCTCAAGGAGACAGGGAAGTTAGGTTGTCGGCCAGCATCGACTCTTATAGAAGTAAATCATGATCTTACTAGTTCTAATGGGGAAGATCTTACAAATCTGGAAAAGGGAACATATCAAAGGTTGGTTGGAAAATTACTCTATTTGTCTATGACTAGGCCTGACATTACCTACGCTGTTAGTATAGTGAGTCAGTACATGCATGCTCCTAAAACTATCCACATGAAGGTCGTTGACAGGATTTTGAGGTACTTAAAGTCATGTCCCGGAAAAGGCTTGTTGTTTAAGAGAGGTGGTAATCTGAAGGTGGAATGTTATTCTGATGCTGATTGGGCTGGTTCTAGAGATGATAGAAGATCTACTTCTGGCTATTGCACCTTTTTAGGAGGAAACTTGGTAACTTGGAGAAGTAAGAAACAAAGTGTTTGTGCACGGTCCAGTGCGGAAGCAGAGTATCGAGCCATGACACATGGTCTTGCAGAAATGTTATGATTGAGTTTTTTATTAGAAGACATGGGGTTAAAGGCTGAATTACCTCTCAGGCTGTACTGCGACAACAAAGCTGCAATCAATATTGCAAATAATCCAGTCCAACATGATCGGACCAAACACATCGAGATTGATCGCCACTTTATTCGGGAGAGACTTGATTCTGGAGAGTTATGCTTGCCCTATGTCAAATCTGAGGACCAACTTGCTGATATGTTTACAAAAGCTATACCCCAAGCTGTGTTTAATTTTGCCCTTAGCAAGTTAAACATGTTTGATATATATGTTCAACTTGAGGGGGAGTGTTGTGAGTTGCAGGGGTAATTAGGTCTTTTCTTTCTATCTTGTGCCATTAGGGTTTTGTAGGTTTTTCTATATGACATAATTAATATGTCTTTAGAATTGTATTTAGAATTAGTTTTAGAATTGGTCAATTGACTAAGTCCTCATAAACATCTATATATATTGTATTCTTCATTGCACAGAAAATAAGATTAAGAGAGTTATATCTCTTCCTTTTTTTTATCCATCAAACACAAATATAAAATGAAATAAAACTTTACATGGTTCATGATTCCTTAGAATTGCTACATCCACTACCTATACACACGGTGTCTACTATATTTTCTCCTCTTTTGGATGTAGAGAAACCTCCTATAGTAACAATTACAAGAAAGGAAAACTACAAGAATAGTATAAATAATAAAGGTTTCAATGTAGTGTGTGGGCATTGCTTGCACGAAGTATTTTTCTTCTTGCAACCCGTTTAGCCCCTTTTTATAGTATTCATTCCAAAATTCTCATTTTGCTGATTTGGCGACTATTAATCAATTGCTCATTATCCATCAGTCGATAAATCCTTTGGTTCTTATTCGGATCACGTCATTGGAACTTCTATCTTTTGTTGCGTTTGAATTAGACATTGTGGCATCATCCGTCTAGATTCATTAATAATCGACTAATCAATCAATGATTCCAATTGACTCCAAGACATTTTGTGCTCTTCCAATAGAACTCAGTGCTCTTCCAATAGAACTCAATTTTTTGGAAAACATTCTACTCATTTCAAAATGTTGGAAAGAAAAAGAAAGAGATATAACCCAATAATCTTTTTCATTTATGTGCAATGAAGAATACAATATATATAGATGTTTATGAGGACTTAGTCAATTGACCAATTCTAAAGTAACTAATTCTAAAGACATATTAATTATGTCTTATAGAAAAGTCTGCAAAACCCTAATGGCGCAAGATAGAAAGAAAAGACCTAATTACCCCTGCACCTCACAACACTCCCCCTCAAGTTGAACATATATATCAAACATGTTTAACTTGCTAAGGGCAGAATTAAACACGGTTTGGGGTATATCTTTTGTAAACATATCAGCAAGTTGGTCCTCAGATTTGACATAGGGCAAGCATAACTCTCCAGAATCAAGTCTCTCCCGAATAAAGTGGCGATCAATCTCGATGTGTTTGGTCCGGTCATGTTGAACTGGATTATTTGCAATATTGATTGCAGCTGTATTGTCGCAGTACAGCCTGAGAGGTAATTCAGCTTTTAACCCCATGTCTTCTAATAAAAAACTCAACCATAACATTTCTGCAAGACCATGTGCCATGGCTCGATATTCTGCTTCCGTACTGGACCGTGCACAAACACTTTGTTTCTTACTTCTCCAAGTTACCAAGTTTCCTCCTAAAAAGGTGCAATAGCCAGAAGTGGATCTTCTATCATCTCTAGAACCAGCCCAATCAGCATCAGAATAACATTCCACTTTCAGATTACCACCTCCCTTAAACAACAAGCCTTTTCCGGGACATGACTTTAAGTACCTCAAAATCCTGTCAATGGCCTTCATATGGATAGTTTTAGGAGCATGCATGTACTGACTTACTACACTAACAGCGTAGGTAATGTCAAGTCTAGTCATAGACAAATAGAGTAATTTTCCAACCAACCTTTGATACGTTCCCTTTTCCAGATTTGTAAGATCTTCCCCGTTAGAACTAGTAAGATCATGACTTACTTCTATAGGAGTTGATGTTGGCCGACAACCCAACTTCCCTGTCTCCTTGAGCAAATCCAACACATATTTTCTTTGACATATATATATTCCCTCCTGAGATCAAGCAACTTCAATACCAAGGAAGTACTTCAATAGTCCAAGGTCTTTAATTTCAAACTCTGATATTAACTTAGACTTAAGAGCCTGGATTTCAACCTCGTCATCAACTGTGATTATCATATCATCAACGTAAACCAAAAGAATGGTAGTTTTGTCCTCTTTCCTCTTCACAAAGAGTGTATGATCAGCATTTCCTTGTCTAAAGCCAAACAATGTCATGGCTTTGCAGAACCTATCAAACCATGCTCTGGGTGATTGTTTAAGTCCATACAGAGCTTTTATCAGTCTGCACACCTTCCCTTTTGTTTCAATTCCAGGAGGTGGTAACATGTAGACCTCTTCGTGAAGGTTGCCATTCAAAAAGGCATTTTTCACATCTAGCTGAAATAATGGCCAACCATATTGAGAGGCAAGAGAGAGAATCACCCTAACTGATTTGAGTTTTGCAACTAGAGCGAAGGTCTCCAAGTAATCCACCCCATATGTTTGAGTGAATCCCTTGGCCACAAGTCTGGCTTTATATCTGGCCACTTCACCCTCTGAGTTATACTTGATCGCATAGACCCATTTAGAACCAACCAAGTTCTTCCCCTTTGGGGGTTCTACTAATTCCCAAGTACCATTTTTATTAAGAGCCTCCACTTCTTCATTCATTGCTTCCAGCCACCTTAAGTCCCTTACAGCTTCATGATAAGAAGAAGGTATGGTATGGTTTGATAGCTGTGAAACAAAGGCATGATATGAAGAAGAAAAACGAGAATAAGAAACGTGGTTAGAGATAGGATGTTGAGTACATGACCTGACCCCCTTCCTAACAGCAATTGGAAGGTCCAACTCATTCATGTTTAGAGGTGCGATTGGTTCAACCAATGAAGATACAGGATCAAGAGCCAAAGCTTCCGATTCAGCTAGCCGATCAGTAGTAGGTCCTTGCTTATGTCTTCGTCGCTTGTAAGTAATAATTTCTTGTGAAGCCTGCGAGCCCAGTAATGAAGCATCATCTTTGTTATTTTCCATGACATCCAGAGAAATAGGAGAAGGAACCACTTGAGGAACAAGAGAAGAGGTAAGATTCTCCCCCTGAGGACGAGTCTGGGGAGAATAATAGGACTCGGACTCAAAAAAGGTAACATCCTTTAAGACATATCTAGTCCTAGTAACAGGATCAAAGCATTTGTAGCCTTTCTGGTAAGTGGAATACCCTAGAAAAATTCCCCGTATAGAGCGAGGATCAAGCTTAGAGGATTTGGGACCAAGAACATGAATAAAACAAAGGGAGCCAAATACCCGAGGTGTAAGGGAGAACAATGTTATATCAGGACGAAGAATAGTGAGAGGGGACCGATACCCGAGTCCTTTTGATGGTAGACGATTAATGATATAAGCAGCAGCAAGAACAGCATCCGCCGAGAAATATTTGGGTAAATGGCCCTGAAATAATAATGCACGTGTTGTTTCAAGGATATGACGATTTTTCCTCTCAGCCACTCCATTTTGCTGTGGTGTGTAGGGACAAGATGACTCATGAAGAATTCCTAAATCCTCTAGAAAAGTATTTAGGGATTGTGCAAAGTATTTCCGTGCATTATCAGATCTAAGAGTTTTCACTTGTGTGTGAAATTGAGTTTCAACCATTTTGCAATAATGTTGAATGAGTCGAGGAATTTCGTCTCTGCCTCTCATCAAATAAAGCCATGTACAGTGGGTGTAATCATCAATAAAAGAAATAAAGTATCGATAGTCATCCAACGAAGGCACGGGAGAGGGACCCCACACATCTAAATGAACAAGGTCAAATGGAGACGAATTTTTATTCATGGACTCAGAAAAATGAGTTCTACAATGTTTGGATGACTGACAAACTTCACATTTAAGAGACTCAAGGTAAACAGAAGGAAAAAGAT
Source organism: Boesenbergia rotunda (assembly GCA_024364735.1). Lineage (NCBI taxonomy): Eukaryota > Viridiplantae > Streptophyta > Magnoliopsida > Zingiberales > Zingiberaceae > Boesenbergia > Boesenbergia rotunda. The sequence goes on along the minus strand of JAGFNQ010002580.1, from coordinate 168,977 downwards.
TAGGAAATAGGACCTTTAATGACCGAAAAGACAAATGTCCCAGACGAGAATGCCATAACAAGATTTCTTGATGTTTATTTTCTGAACACTGGGCTGTAGACTTCAGAGCAGTTGTTGTTCCACAATGATAGTAGTAAAGACCTCCTACCTCACGGCCAATCCCAATCGTTTGCTTGGTCTCGAGATCCTGAAAGACACAATGATCAGGGAAAAAGGTAACTGAGCAGTGTAGTTGTTTAGTAATACTACTAACAGAAAGCAAATTAAGAGAAATGGAAGGGACATGAAGTGCAGAGGATAGGATAAAGTAGTCTGCCAGTTGTATGGAACCTTTTCCAGCCACAGTAGCTTTGGTGCCATCAGCGATGGTCACTTTATCCTGCCCAGAAGACAAAGAGTAGGAAATATAGGAATTAGCAAGATTTGTCATATGATCTGTAGCTCCTGAGTCAATGACCCAGGGGATACAAGATCTTGACGCATCAATACTTAATTCCAGACCACGGATACCTGTGTGCGCTTGAGACGAATTGGCAGCGGATGAAGTCTGAAGTCGCGATAAAAGGTGCTGAAGATTGGCGATATCAGTAGATGACAACTCAATATTAGAAGGTACCGAAGAATTAGTAGTCTCCCCATCCACTGATTTCTGGGCAGCAAGATTCCCACGACCAGACACCTTCTTGTCACTGTATTTGAATTTTTCAGGTTTTTTTTCTGGATATTTCTCCCAACAAAAATCTGAATCATGATTAGTCCTTTTGCAATGCCGACAAAATTTTCCACCTTTTCCTTTTGTTCCCCCAGACTTGAGCTTGTTAGAAGAACCGACAAAAGCAGATGTCTCCCCAATTGGAGTGCTTGCTGCAGAGATATTACCTTTGTTGTTCATGGTCCTTTTCCTGCCTTCCTCACTCAGAATTTTGTAGTAAACTTGTTCTAGAGAGGGAGTAGGATCAAGACCAAGAATTTGTCCTTTTAAACTTTCAAACTCTGCATGAAGCCCATCAAGAAACTTAATGATTCTGTCTTTCTCCAGAAGCTTCAAATACCTCTGATAATCATCTGCAGAACTCCAATTGTCCATCCTGTAGTAGTCAAACTCATCCCATAGCCCCTTTAGAGCTGCAAAGTAATTTGTAACAGACATAGAACCTTGCTCAAGTTTAAAAATTAGACTACTTATCTGATAAGTACGCAGCATATCATGCTTGCGTCCATACATTTGCTCCAGTGTCCTCCACATATCAACCGCTGTTCTGTTGTGAAGAATAACCTGTTTGATGCCAGAGCTAACAGAATTAAGTATCCAAGTCATTACCAGAATATTGTTACGCCTCCAAGTACGAAAGCTAGGATCCTTTTCATCTGGTTTCACTCTAGTATCATGAAGAATATCAAGTCTATCATGGCCTTCTACATAAAGTTCAACAGCGACTGCCCACGATGCATAATTTGTCTCGATCAATTTTTCCGAGGTTATTTGAAGACCAGTTCCTCCCGATCCTGTCATTGTGAAAATTGGTTGTACCTGTCCAGAAGATATCAACGGATCCGTAGACATCCCAGAACTTTCTCCGGATGTGTCTGCCATACCAATTCACAAGAAGAGACTTTAGGACTTGTACCGATTCGTATTTAGCCCGCTCTTTAGCTCTGCTTGGGTCTAGGGCTCTTTTGCCCAGTCGAGCGAAGAAGGGTTAGAGCTCGTGGGTTATATCCACCTTTGGGTTCGGACCGGGTTGGAGGCTGCTGAGAAAGAGGACCAAGTTTGGCGGACGGTCTGGCTTGGAAGCGGGTGATCAGCGAGGATGACGGGCGGTCCAGCTTCGAAGCAGGTGATCAGCGAGGATGGCTCGCGAGAAGAAGAAGCTTGCCGACGCGAGAAGAGTCACGCGCGAGAAGAAGACACAGCCTGCCGACGCGAGAAGAGTTACGCGCGAGTAGAAGACGCCGGGGCTCGCGCGTCGCGAGGGGAGAGCAGCGCGAGAAGAAGACGCCTGGGCTCGCGCGTCGCGAGGGGACAGCAGAGCGAGAAGAGCCTCGATGAAAAAGCCTTCGCAGAAGAAGCCTTCCGCCAAGAAGAGCAACACGCGAAGACAGAGACGAGGGGATGAGTAGCGCCGTCAGGAACGCGAAGACAGAAGAAGCCTTCCGCCGTTAGCACGCGAAGACACGGACGTCAGGAACGCGAAGACAGACACTGTCATCCTCTCTGTCTTTGGGAAGAGCAGCGGCAAGAAGAGAGACGAGAGGGAGGGACGGCGCCGTATAGATTAAAATTTAGGGTTTTGAGAAACCTTGCTCTGATACCATGTTGGAAAGAAAACGAAAGAGATATAACCCAATAATCTTTTTCATTTATGTGCAATGAAGAATTCAATATATATAGATGTTTATGAGGACTTAGTCAATTGACCAATTCTAAAGTAACTAATTCTAAAGACATATTAATTATGTCATATAGAAAAGCCTGCAAAACCCTAATGGCGCAAGATAGAAAGAAAAGACCTAATTACCCCTGCACCTCACAACACAAAAGAACCACAATTGATTGAGCCAGATAACTAGAAAACCTTTTGTTCATTTTGACAAAGTTTAAACTATTAGTCAACTAATCCTTACCCACCAGTCGATTGATTCTACCATAATACTCCAATCAAACTCAACTTAGAGTATTTAGACCATCAGTCGGCCCGTCCCCATTTATCATTCGATTGGTCATCATTTACTAGTTGACTGGGTCAAACTACAAATCCAAATACTTGGGCTATTGATTCATTGGCATTGATGCAAACCATCAGTTGACTCATTAAACTATAAAACCCCTTGTATACATGGGGGTGTGGTTTTCTCAACCACCCGTCAACTATATACCAATACTAATTGACTAATCCTTGACTTTGACCGCATCAAAGGTTGAATCTGCCTAAATTTACCATCTACCCTCGACTCATTTAAAGTCACTTCACGTTCTTTTACATTTTACCATAAGATGTGTTCCTTGAAGGCTTTAAGCCTTCAACTCTATCCTTCGCACCTTTACTTATGTAGATATCCTACATGACCTGTCAATGCTCTGATACTCTCTGTCTTGTGGTCCCTTAGATGGGGAATCCTTCTATGAAGCCTCATGGCTACGCAATGCCTCCGCGAGAAAGTGCAACCTCATGCAAGGTTGTTGCGAAGCCCTGTAGTCACGCGAGGTAGCCACAAGGCTCCACAGCTGAACGAGGTCGTCGTGAGGACCTATAACTGCTTGAGGCCTCACGACAACATTTTGTTTCATTTTCTAATTTTTTATTTATATTTTCTCCTTTATTTTTTTTAATTGTTATTTTTTTTATTTTTTTAAAACCGTTAATTCTATTCTCTCTTAATTCTTTTTTCCTTTCCCTTCTATTAATTTCTTTTCTTATTTCTTTTCTCCTTAAAGGCTTAAACACATGATTAAAAAAAAACTTTTTAAGAATGGAGTTTTTTTCACTATTAAAATTTTACCCTCTTTCACCCGCTCAGCAAATACAAACTATGGGAGAAAAACAAATTTCCTTTTTAAAGATAGAGGGGAAACTACCTCTTTAATGCTCTTTAATGATAGAAGGGACGAATTGCTAAAAATGATAGAAATTTTTTTAATATAATATAATTCATAAATACTATTGTGATTGAGCTAAATTGTTTTATATATAAATTTAGTTTAATTTTAAAATGATCGAAATAAAATAAATTATATTAAATTTAAATCTACTTGATCCTAATCACCATGTCTCGACTCCAGTTAACTCTAAATCAACTTTTACTCAACCTATTTATGTTGTTTGCCAATATAAATATTACAAATTGATCCCCACATTGGCATTTAAGTCCCTATAACAAAGGATACAAAAATGTATGTTAATTTTCTCATGCATTATTTAAATCTATAATTAACCAATGGGCTTAGCAGGGTTAATGTGTGAGTTGTCATGTTCTTCAACTTGTAAACGAGTGACCTGGAACTTAACCAATCAATGCTCGGTTTGATCTGGTAACTATATGCCTAACACCAAAGCGCTACTAAATCTTGCCTAGTTAGAGGGACATTATTTCCATCTGAAAATATTCTCTTTTTCGTTAGAAAATATGTTGTACTTTAAGTTGCCTTTATGGTGATTTGGCCCAAAAATGGCTATGACCAGGAAAAGGTCTTTGCCTTCTTATATATATGGCTTCGTTGTTAATATTTTTCCTATATAACATCAATAAACTCCATGCGTGCAAGTATTTAATTGATATATAGGTGATAATCTCCAAATACTAAAGCAAGAATTGAAGAGCCAAAGCAAGCATGTAAAGTCGTTGAAGAAAAAATCACTATGGTCCAAAAACTTGGATGAGGTATTATGGATATTTTGAAGTCTACCTTGCATATTATCATCAGACAAATAAAAATGCTCGTTGGTATCATATCAGCTGACTATATGATGTGTCTACTTCATTTTTTTTTCCCTCCACCATGGTTTCTGATATTGCTCTTTTTTTTTTAGGTGCTGGAGAAGCTTGTAGACATTGTCCACTTCTTATATGTGCAGATACATGATTCCTTTGGTATACTAAAAGGACTTTTCCTAAATCTAAACTCATATTAGTTTATAATTCTCTTTAATTGTGATTTAGAATTAATGCTAATTTACATGTTTGTTTGCTAAACATAACTTCTTGTTTTGGTAACTAATTTGAGTTGTTTTGTTCCTGAACCAGTATCAGACAATATATCTGTCTCACAGACAACCAAATGGGGGAAACTGGCTGCCATAGCCTGCCACAGTCAATTAAAAGAACCATTCTTAATCCGTGAGAAAAGTGATTAACAGAAATGAAATCTAGACCTGCACACTAATAATGATCTGGTTTGTGCTCAATTTGAAGGCCAAGTCCTAGATGATAGAGAGTTAGGTAGGTAGAGAAGTAACACAGAAGAGATGGCATTGCTAGTCTACCATCTATTGCTTGAAGTCATTGGTTACCCCCTACCCATGTCATCATGGTATTATCTTGGTAATGGTGTGTGGGTTGCGCGCCTAGATCCCTTGACCTGATATTCCCACTTGATTATGATATTTGACACCTTCACCTATAGCCGTGTCACATAGTTGTATGGGAGTCCAAGTAACATACTGTCTTGGAAGTAACTAAAGATATCAAAAAGGCATGCTTTAGGAAATTAAACCTGCAAGGAGAGATTGCACTCAATAGGCAGGCAACTAACAACACACTAGTTCTAATCCTATTTCAGTTTGCTTTGCCAATTTTCCATCTTGTAAGGTAACATGAAGCAAGTTAGCTATACATGAGGTGTGGCATAATGTTGACTGTTTCGTACTAACATTGGTACAGTGGGTCAAACTGTGGTGGTGTGACTTGTAAGTGAGATTCCATATGTGATGTTATCTACTAAAATTTTCTCAATCAATACGTACTGTCCAAATCAAAAGGCACCTTCTGGTATGTTTATACATTCTATTTATTGTATTGCTGTGGCTTTTGGATATTATATTGCAGTTTATCAGTACTTCATTATGTCAACAGAAATTACTAGAGAATAGCCCAGCTGAAAACCAGTCGGAGAAAAATTCACTTATCTGGCCAATTGCTGAATGATTCCATTTTGGTCCTTGGAAACTAGAAATTCTACCCAACAGCCTTAGAGAATGAATAAAATAAATAAGGATAGTTGATAAATCTCAATCTGAAAAATGAGTGAGAAGCTTCAGCAACGTAGGCTGATACCCAACTTTGCAGGCTTCCCCTCGTCAGGCTGTCAGACCTTTCCATTCTTGTGCATGCATGCAACTGATGATTACCAATTGCTAATCTGATTTATTGATCTATACCTTTTGAATTTCAAGGTGCAACTTTTCAGGCTTCCCTTTGTCAAATGGTTAGACCTTCACCCTTTCTTGTACATGCATGCAACTGACCATTACCAATTGCCAATCTGATTTTCTGATCTATGCTTTTTGTATTTCAAGGTGCAGGGTATATATGATTAACCTTACTTTTCTAAATTGTAAGTGTATATTTTATTTACCCATGGAAATTCAATATAATCATTGTAATGGTCCCATTAGAGTGGGAGGGGCTAAATAGACAGAACCCTAGATACAAATTCTTGCAAAACAAACATAAACTATTTGTAATTTGTACGTGAGTTCTTGTTGTGTCAGGTTCTATTGTTAAGCATAGAACAGAAATAAGAATAAAATTAATTCTAACACGATATTTTACATGGTTCAGCGTCTTTACTCACCACTCACCACCTACAATGTCTCTGGTGCATCACTCTGAAATGTCCCATTGTAGCTCCTATACAAGGGCCGAAGGAATATATTTCTTACAAATCCAACCTTTGGATGATTATAGTATACTCTCCTTCGAATAAAAGATGAAATAAAAAGCTTATATGAAAAGGAGATTACTTAGGACTTGTGTAGCCTTTAAACTTGATTTAAGCCCTTGGAAACTTTGAGCACTTTAGCACTTGTTCACATGGGAAAGGATAATATTTTCCTATTTAGTTGTTGGCTCAAACTCCCTCAAGTACTTATATAATAAATTCTTCGACAGACATTTTGTCACCCCTGTAGTTGATTGAATGCCTCGACTAATCGCTAGTTGACTAGATTCCCCTTCCGGTTGATTGTTTAAGCCTTTGTCTACTGGAAACCATATCTTTTTATCTGATTCTCTCTCACAGAAACATTATTCACCAAACCCTTGCAGTTAGCAGACTGCTAAGTCAATTGGCATGCTTTGGTCGACTCAATTCACCTTCAATTGACTGAATCCAGTTGGTGATTCCTCACACACTCAACTTATCATCCTGTAAGTCTATGCAAAGTTCAGAGACCAAGTTGAGTCGCAAACTACCTTTGAGGATCAATAATTCTCCGCTTGAATGCCTCATAGCAAGCCACTAGATAGCTTACCTATCTAGCTTAATATATTATTTCTGATGATGCCCAAAGTCAAAAACCTAAGTTTACAAATCACTCTTGCATTCTTTTACGACTTACATGTCTCCAAGTCTTTAACTTAGTCAATTCTCCTCACCTAAAGGCCTCAAGCCTCTATTTTATCAGATGCACTAACCTCTTTGAGATTGTTCTATGCCTATGCGTCCACCTTGTTTCAGCCTCTAAGCCTTCAAACCTATTATCTCTAAGATTGTATTCACAACAACTCAATGCTTGCGCTAGAGTGTCCTTTAAGCTCCTCCAAAACTCTAACACTCATTTCAAGCCTCTCAATGATTACGTACAAACGAATACGACCGCATCAAGTCATCGATCTCTATGAGCTCCATGTACTATTCCATGGTTTGAAATCTCATATTGTGTCAAGTGAAACCGTCACAATGTATCGTTTTAATAAATTATCAGAACTTGATACCACTTAACGTAGACAATGTCTTCTTCGCCCTTTAACCTCCCAACCGATACTATGTATTGAAATGTTGGCACGATACTAAATAGTATCGTTCCAATTAAAGACTAAAACTTCAGCATGACTCGAGATTTTGAACCTTGCACTATCCTAAATTCCTACACATGTTGATGCACATATTAGTAACATAGCTCAAACTTAATTTAAATCCTTTGCCAAAGTCAAAGACGACACTTGCGAGCATCGTTTGCCCAACAAATACTTCTTGGGTGTTGTCATAATCATCTTCTAACTTGATTTAGAAGATTACATGTAGATGGAAAGATGGTTTGAAATAATTTTTATGGTTAAACCTAACTTTTCTTCATCTGCTAAATTTAAAGGATTTTATTATTGTTGCAAACTCAAGTTGAATGACTGGACTTTATATGTCGAAGAATCTTTTAGTTAGCATGTTTTTCCTAATTATGCATGAGGGTTAAGTTTGAGTTGTTTTTGTTGCACATTTCTGATTTGTATTGTAAACTCAAGTAACTCTACTGTTTTGCTTTCTACTACCAAAAAAAGTTACAACAATGATCCTTTAGTTCATTTGTGGCATCTTCCATATACTAATGTTACTTATTCATCCTTCTAGATGAAAATTATAAATTTCAAAATGATGATGAAAAAACAGCAGAGGTGATTGGTAGTCAGAGACTGGGACCTGCTGGCCTTGCACTGCATTATGCAAATATCATCACCCAGATAGACACCCTTGTGAGTAATGAGATGCATGTGAATAAAGTAAAGTTAGGGTGTTCTTTCCTTGCACACGTACATGCTTATATTCTTTATCCATGAAAATACATCTCTGCATAGTACTTCACCTCGAAAAGTTAATTATTTTTCTATGTGAAATCAATACATTGTCTCAAATCTTTATGCATTTTGTTGACCTATCTGCATTTTGTTTTGAGATTTGAATATTGCCAGCACAATGCCTGTTGCCAACACAATGCATGCTGTCCATTATTCCATCCACCAACTCTAGTTGCATCTGGCGTTTAGGGTGGTTTACTTGGATGAAAAAATAGGATAGGGAGGGAGAGGAGGAAGGAAAGTGGCACCAAAATATACAAGCAATGAAACTCCATGTGTGATTTTGTAACCTTTTTTTCTCTCTCTCAATTTTCCATCGAATTAAATCCAGTGTTAGTGATACGCTACCATGCTAAGCAAATAGCCTATAAGGCAGTCTAAGTGCATTTCATTTCAGAAAAGATTTCTTGGAGATTCTGCCGAGGACAGATTCCCAGATTCTATTAAGCAAGCAAAGTAATTGGTCTAACAATTTCAACAAAATGATTTTTTAATATAACAGAAACCTGGTTTGAGCAATGGAACTAGATATCTAAGATCTAAGTTACTCTGGTGCTCTATACTGTCTTGTCATGCTTTAGGCTTCAGAGGGAAAAGTTACCAGACTCCAAATTAATTTTACTGGTAGATTGGTATGTTTGTTAACATATATTTCCTTGCTTACATGATTGTACTATCAAGTTCCCAGTACAGAAAATGCATTTTGAGGTTTTGAACTGTTACTTTTCCAATTACTTTTTGACTCAGGCAACTATGTTCTACAGATTCATCCCTTACCTGAGTCCAAAAGTAATTGAAAAGCAAAAAAGGTTCAAACCTCAATGTGCATTTTATGCACTGGGAACTTTGTTCTAGATATATGTACTTCCCTTATGGATTCTCATGTAGTTAGCAATATTGTAAGATCATGGTAAGACGCAGCATGTTTTTCTATAAAACTTACCAAATATAAAATTTCTTAGTCCTTTATTCTGTTGTTCTTTGTAAACTTATTTTGGTATACGAATGTATTTCACTTGGAGTTTAATGAAAAACACTCTTTGTGGCACTCATGGGGAGTCAAGATGGCGGGTGAAGAAAGGAGCAATGTTTGCACACAAAAAATATAATGCTGATGCTCATTTTGTTAACCTTTCTTACCCCTTCCTCCCATCCATCCAATTAAACAAGCCATAAGCATTCCTGTTTCGTGAAGGAACCTTCAATAGATGCTGATGCATGTGAATGCAACATTTTCTGATCTGTTTGGGTGACCATTGTATCTGCTAATTTTTAGTCGTAAATAGGTTTCTCGTTCAAGTTCTGTGCCTCCAAATATGAGGGATTCGTTATACCAAGGACTGCCCCTGACAATTAAAAATGCATTTCGTTCTAGATTGCTGTCTTTACAAATCAAGGAAGAGGTATGTCACGACTAAAATCAGCCATTCTTCATAGCTAAAGATTTTCCTATCTTTGTCAGACACTTTTAAAGTGCTACGTGCTATTAATTTTCTGAAAAATTTGCAGCTTACTATTCCTCAAATCAAAGAAGAGATGGAAAAAACACTACGTTGGCTTGTTCCAATGGCCAATAACACGACCAAGTAATTTATCTTCCTCTGCAGTACTTATCTTAATCTGCATCTCTGAACATGCAAACAAAATTGTGCTTATGTTTGTGACTGTTGCAACTTGTTCAGGGCTCACCATGGTTTCGGTTGGGTCGGAGAGTGGGCAAATATTGGGTAAGAAAACTGTATCTGAATTGACCTCAGGACCTCCTATCATTCTAGTTGCTTCAACATAAAAAACTTGGTTTCATATCTACACCCAGGTCTGAGATAAACCATAAGGCAGGTGGTCAGTCAGACTTGCTCCGGATCAAGACACTCCACCATGCGGACAAAGAGAAGACTGAAGGATACATACTCGACTTAGTGGTATGGCTCCAACATCTTGTCTGCCACTCAAAGTCTGGCATTGGAGGTATCAGGTCGCCCATCAAATCTCCAGTTTGTTCTCCCACTCAAAGGGGTTTAACTGTTGTATCATCTTCCTTAAAACTGAGCATCCCATCTTCCACACTTTCACAAGAAGACCAAGAAATGCTCCATTATGTAAACTTAAGAAAAATTACTCCAGGTATTAGTAAGAGTCAGGAGTTCGACACAGCAAAGAAGAAAGCAGGCAAGAACAATAGGTTGAGCAAGAGCAACAGTCATTCACCAACCAGCTCTGACAAGAAAGATTTTTTCATCCTGAGAAGACCCTCAATGCTCCCTGTCATTGACTTTACTACTGACAGGACAAAAGCACTTGATGTGATTGATCAAGTAGACAATATTAGAAAACCATAAAGAAACATGAGTATGACCTCGTCCAAGGATTCACAAGGGTGTCATGGCCCTCCACACTACTAAGCATCTTGATTGCCAATTGCTAATAGACAGTGTCCATATGTAATGGGATTGCATCCACGGTAGTGTTTGTGCACAGAGAAGGAAATGCAAGGGCCACCTTGATTTGCATTATCAAGAGTAAATTACTTTTATTATTGCAGTTCAGATTCAATGACTGAATCCAAAATGTTTCTGCATTGAAAATTAATGCTTATGTGATCTCTAAGGTAATCAAGATTGCTTCAGTGGGTAATTGTATAAACATCGACATGATTATATTCCAGATGATGAATGTTTGCCTTCTTTTGAATCCGGTGTTACAAAGCTTGTGTTTGTTAAGGTTAGCTTGAACCTACTAGCCTATAGGCTTTGCTTTCAGAAATCAAGAGGGAGCAGTTGTGATGCAGCCAAACGGCCCATGCACAGCAGTTGCGAACTAACCATTGTTGAGAGGCCAATCTCCAGCACCTATGGGATTGGAACTGTCCCTAATCTTGAGCGTGTAAAATTTGTCTGATACTGTCATCATATTTGTAGCTTTTGGTTGGAGTTTATAAGGAATTTCACTCAACCATCCATTTGGCAGCCTAGCCCATACATCAAGCAGATTATCGTGGCAATTACCTTCTTCACACATTTTTTCTTCTTCCTCTTGGTCTACAAGTTTCACATCCAATTCTGATCTGCTTATTCTGGTATAGTTGGCACCATGGAAGAACCACAGCTGAGACAGGTTTCTTCATGCAGACCAGCTACCGTACCTGTACCTTTCCAACCCCTTTGTGCCATTGTGCAATCCTTGAAAAGGTGGTCCTAGGTAGATATCCCAGCAATGAGGTACAACAACTTCACCATCAAGATGCAGTCCCTTTAGTATGCCTTGCCCTGATGTGAGTAAGCTAAGCCACACAATGATATTTTACTTTATCGTTCATCCAACCTCGTCACGCTTCTTCTTCTTCTGAACATATTGTATTTTGGTATCAGTTGACTGCCAATGCACTAGTCGATTGTCTCAGTCAATTACAAAAAATTTATTTTTATTTTCATTTAAGCTTGTGATTTTAGATTTATTGGTCAACCTCAACTTCATCGGTTGATTGATATTTGATTCCAACCACACCAAAAATGATAGACAACGTAAATTTTCAACGTGAAACTCAACGTGAATGACATGACACCCTAATTGCAGCGATCCTCGACGGGTTCACCGTACCTCCTAGGTTATAGTTTTGCTCGGGGTGGCGACCGGAGGCCGCCGTCGGTGTTCAAGCGGCAATCGAACGTGTACACGAAAAGTGTCATGTCATTCACGTTGAATTTCACACTATAATTTCACGCTATCATAGCTCCACACCACACCAAGCCTGATGGCGAGAGATCTCGACTTTAGGATTTTCTCGTTTGTCTAGTACTATTCTACTTGTCCTATGAATACCTCATCCTTATCTAAGTATCAAATTGACTTTAATATGTAAGGACTTTCTTTGTTAAGAAAATCGTTGGAATTTCATTTCATTGCGTAGTATTTAGTCCTGGACTAAGACTTATCTATTCTCAAGTTGACTCTTTTAAGACTTTCACTGTCTAGAGTTTACTCATTTGAAACTTCAACCTGATCTAACATTCAGTCCTATATGATTTATTTAGAGTTCTCATCAACTACCTAACATTTAATCCTCTTTGGCCTGTTAAAATTTCGTTAACACTAGTTATACTTCTATGGTATCAAGTGTGTAGTTTACCGGATGCATTTAGACTTCCTATCAATCAAGTGTTCAATCTATTTTGATCCATTTGAATTTATCCTTTATTAATTTTTTGTTAGGCTTTCAATTGTAATTACCTGATACATTGAGACTTTCTATCAATAAGTATTCAATTAATCTTGATCAATTTAGACTTCTCCCTCATTAATTTTTCGTTAGACTTTCAATCGTTAAATTTCCGATCAATTTTGACCAATTTAGACCTTTCCAAATATCTAATCAATTTAAACTTACTTGACTCATCCAAACACATTGTTCAACAATCAAATATATTGATCAAACATCAAAATTCATTTTATATCGTGGTCAACCTCGAGAGTCAAGGGGTCGTCTCAACAAAAACTAACTCAGGGATTGAACGAGAGCTTATGTTGGGGGAGCTTTGAAATTTTTTCCTGCCCATTTACTTATTTGATTTTGATGTGCTTGAAAAATGGTTTTAGTTACGTTTGACCTATATTTATATTTCTGATGTGCATTAAGTGTTCAAAGACAGAATAGAGCCATAGGAGCTTTCTGCTGTGTGCTTTCTTTTGCTATCAAGGAAGACTTTAGAATGCAACAACACCTGTCTAAAGAACCTCCAAGAACACTAGCATCGAATCCTTCACAAAACATTTCATTCTGCTCTTGTCTAGAACACGTTCAACAATCAATTGCTTTATTGATTAGGTAGCAGACGAATCTGGGTGATCGGCCCGCTCCATGAAATTTCTGATCACCAGGGTAAATCGGAAAGCGCTCGTGGTGGACGGTCTAAAAGTCCAACGTCTTAGGGTTCACGCTCCATTTAGAGGAAAAATTCCTGTAAAATATGACGTAGCTAGAGATCGAACCACGGATGCCTGCGATAGTGACTAATCGCCTTACCACTGCACCATAACCCCGGGAGCCGTTCAATAATCAATTACTGAAACACCTCTAGTCAACTTCTCCACTCTTTACTAGTCGATTAGTCTTCATCCGGAACCAAATAGAACTATTATTTGATTCCACTCTTTACTAGTCGATTAGTCTTTATCCAGAACCAAACAGAACTATTATGTTCATTTTAACTTTGGCCTAAGTGCTTCATCAGTCAACTATTAGGCCATCAATAATTGACTGGTTAAACATCAAATTCATCTTGGATTTTTTTTATCCCCACAAGAATGCTCAGTTGGCTAGAGGATAATAGATTTGCTACAATTGAAACTTTGATTTTAACCTCATCTAGATTGAATTTGTAGTGCTATGGGAGTTTAAATCTTCAGAACTTCCTTGTGTGCCTAGTAGAATTCAACCTCAACTTATCAAACTTGATTTCTCATTATATCCAATTGACCTCTATCTATTTAGATTTTCTATCTATTAGCTACTTGATTAACTTTGACCTACTTAGACTTCTCATCTACTAAGTGTCTAATTAGCCTTGACTCTTTTAGATTTTCTATCTGCTAAGTATTCAGACAACCTTAAATCCATCTAAACTTTCTATTTGCCAAGCGTTTAATTAACTTTAATCCACCTGAATTTTTCATCTATTAAGTGTCAATCAATCTTGATCTACTTGGACTTTTCATACGTCAAATATTTATTCAACCTTAACCTAGTTGATAAGATATATTTAATATATTTATTTTGCACACCCCAAATTTATGACCATAAGATTGAGAGTCTTGCAGTAAACCAACTGAGCTAGACAACTCGTTGCTCAAATATTTTTTTTTTCAAACACAGTAAATTAGATTTTGAAAGTACAAATGAAATGGAGAATGTTTTGTGCAATGCACTAGAGGAGTATTAGTGGCAAAGTGGCATACTATGAAAACTTGATTAAAAACTAGGGACTACCTGTTTATCAATTTCACTATTGCATAAAAGCTTCTCCATTAGTCAAGCCCCTAATTTTGGTAACTTCTCTTTCTCTAATTTTGTAAACATTTTTTTCAGTCATTCTTATTGTCATCATACTTGATCCTTGTCATCAACTACAGAATGCCCTGAAACCTCAAAGTTGGAGACTCAACTTCATCTAAAAGAGAGAAATCAATTGTACACTCTTTTCCCCCTCGCCAGGTGATCCTTTTGTGCATCCTTTTCGCGAACGAATTAGAGAACTTACGGTCATCCTCTTTTCTACTCTTCTTGACTTGGTAGCTAAAACTTTCACCTAGTGATGAAATTTACAAAAGATTATAAAAGTTTATTAGCTTTTAGAATTTAGCTTGATTGAGTCTTGCTTGAGAACAAGATGAGAGAAAATATGATGGTAAAAGACGATTCGTTTATCCCAGTGCTCTAGTCAATCCGTCTCAGGGCTAATACGGAAGAGATAAATCACGGAGACTATTAGCCCGGATACTGTGACTAGTGCGTGGAGAGGATAGATACACTGACTTTGTCATATTTTGATCTCTAGATCTTAAGATGACAACAATCACACCCTAATCATGATGAGAGAATATAAAAAAACGATTAACGAGGTTTTTCTAACCTCGGGCGACCGGCCCGGCCTCACGAAAATTTTCCACCGACCGCTAGGGTAAATCGGGAAGCGCTCGCGGTGGGCGGTCTAAAAGTCCAACGTCCCAAGATTCGTATCCCATTTGGAAGAAAAATTCCTATAAATACGTCATAGCTGGGAATTGAATCGCGGATGATGATAAGAGAATATAAGGTCCAAGAGAGAGTGGCTAAATTGGTTGTATGAGTTGGCTTGAATTCAACTCATTCCTAGGCGAACTCGATTTGTCTCAACTATATTCAGCTCAGTCAAGGAATCCCTCTTCTTAGACATTTACGGTTAAATTTATTATAGTGAACTATTTTTTATGTTCTAAATCTATTTCTTCTTGGACATTTATATGAATTAAATGTAGAAATATTCTTCGCCAATCTTTTTCCTACCAAGGAATCCCTCTTCTTATTCCTTATCTTTTTCTTTCAATTAATGGAGAAAAACATTGACTACCTGTAACACAAATAATGATGCACAGCTATATAATCTAATACTGAAGTCATCAAAATAATGGATAGTATCAAAACTTATTAAACATTAACTATGGCAATAACAATGAAATCAGCTCTTAAGATTAACTGTAACATCTTTGAAAATAAAACAAACTTGGCTAACTTCTCCTTAATGCCTTGAATCAAACAAGTTCTTGAACTAAAGACTTGCCTTCGTGGTGAAAGAATGGCTGTACAAAAAATTACATCACAAGACTTGAGCATTTGCTACATTAAAGATACAGAGATGAAACACACTTTTGACCTAAAGATCTTACTCTTAGAAGCAAAAAAATTAACACAACTCACTCAGAAGCAAGAAACTAATAGTCATCGCTCTCGTGGAGCTAATATATCAAAAATGGAAGGGGCTATCTGAAATGTAAATGGAAACCAGTAACTAGAAGAGACCATAAGCACCCCAAAGAAGACATCAATTGTATATTTTAGTTTGACATGGCTGGGCTAGAACTTTGCGGGTCCTTCATGCAGCGTATGAGCTGTAGAATGAGAGCAGTGATCCATGCCAATGAATTAAGTGAAATAATCCTGTCGAACCACTGCAACAAACTCCTCAGACAACAAATCATCTTCTTTCAGCTTTCCCATCTCACCATTTCCTTGAATGTGACAATATATTTTGGGAGAGAAAGGTGTGTATAGATCTGCAGATGCACGACAACAATTTGATAGCGAAATAGTATAAAGATTAGCAACCGATTGTAGAGGAAATGAGGCAAGATGCTAATGAACGGTACAAAATTCAGGATTGAAACTGAGAAAGGAGTCCCAAAATAGTTGGATAAAGGATGTGAAACTCCGAAGTAGAATTGAACTGCTATTTGTCCATGATATTGACAATCTTATAATACCATGAGTTTTAGTGTAGGAGAACCACAACTTCAACAAGCGTACATGATTTTAAATAAGAATGATCTCCTTTCTTTTTATTCAAAGTTGTCTCTAGATTGCAATTGATCTACCACAAATGAATTACTCCTATGATTGCGAAAAGCAAATATAATGTAAGTAGATGAGTGTACAAGGAAGATTTAATAGAATGAAGTTGCATTAACATGATACTATTATTGCTTCAAGAAGGATGTCATTTGTGATGGTTAAATTAATTCCAGTTTGAACCAACATACTGTGTCCAGTACAATATGAATATCGATCAACAAGGGATGAAAAACAGCATTGATAGTATATAAGTCCTAGCATTAGTCAGTCAGCTAACTGTAATACATTGATGCATACCATATTTGATATTTAAATTTTACCTGAAGAGGAAGGAGGTTCAGGCTCTCTTGTAGAATGCAACACAGTAGTTCCAGAAATTACTGTAATAAGCCCACAAATCTCTGATGCAATATCACTTGCACTTTGCCCAGACCAATCCTGCACTTGTGTGAAAGAGAAAGCAATAGATATTAAATAAAGAATGAATACTAGGTTAAGGTAACCACAAAACTCATTTCCATATTTCAGTACCTTGAACATAATTGCACTTGCTAAAATAGTAAGAATTGTGAACATGGCATAATAGACTGGAGAAACAACAGCAGCATTGAAAGTGTCTAATGCCTGGAGAGAACAAAATTATACCAAATTAGTATGACTAGGCACTTGGTTGGTTCTGAAAGAAGATAAGAAGGGAAAATTGCAATTAGCTAATTTAAAGATAGATATTGAATTGAAGCCAGGAACCAAACTAACAAAAATATTCTCAGGAAAGAATATCAAAAGGCATCATCCAAAATACAATCAGAAGATTATAGTAATAAGGTCAAGAAAAATAAAGTCAACAATTCACTCAACCATTTTGGATCCTGAACTAGTCTTTTAGATCTATTCCACTTATGCTGCCCATGTATTCCATCCTACCATTCAGGTTTTTAACCCATAAGTTCAATCAACTGATCTTCAACACATTAAAAGTAGCATAGTTAACCAAGCAATTTAGCCACAGTGGGTTCATAACATTCTTTTATAAAAGCACTACCACGTCGTAATTGTTTTTTGTTTAACATTTGTGTCTCTTGTTGTATTGTCGTAAAACGTTTCTCCACCTCCAAAAAGTAAAAGATAGAGGCCATTTTGGGAGTGATATACCAACGGATCATAGGAAGTGGAGTAGGAGCCAGAGCCAAACCGTGTATATCGTATTCTCCTGTGTTTTGTGTTTATTTTTCTCTTTGCTAACAAATTATAGACACAAACAAGAACAAAAGTGAATGGCTATTCACCCCCCTGGTTGCAATCTCGATCCAGCAAGTGGTATTAGAGCTGAAAAACTCTCTTTAGACTAACCGCCAAAAGGGCACCATGGCATAAAAGTAGAGGATTTAATCATAATCAAGATGACTATCGGAGATGGTCTCAGTAGCAATAGTCAAGTTCCTCCACCTTCTAGAATAGGAATGGAGACCTTCACTAAAGTCAACATCGAAGATTGATTTGCCTTGAGGAAAGAATTCGAGGCTCAGAATGACAAGAAGAGAAGAGTCCTCAAGGTCGAAAATTCAAGGCAAATTATAGGGTAATGGAATTATTGATTTATATTTTGCGTAACAACATGTGCAGGATAGGTAAGTACAAGGACGCTCACGAACTGTGGATCAAGTTGATCAAGTTTCATGAGAAGCCCTCACTGGCACAAAAGGAGAAAGAGCTCAAGGAAAAGGATTCATTAGTCAAAGAACAAGGAGAAAGAGCCCAAGTAGCCATTGTAAGCTAGAGTAGTTAACTACATGATGGTTCAATCGACCCATGAGAGGCCATCAATCGATTGAGGTAAGTAAACAACCAATTGTTGTAAGATTAGGACATGTAAGGGTTTCTCTACTTCCGAAAGCTATCCAAGATGTAGAAAATATAGAGAGCATTCTGACAGTGATCTACTGATGGATTATAGGCCGTGGAGTATGAGACAAGGGTTGCTGAAACACTTATACCGTATTGTCTCTTGTGTTTTATGTTTGTTTTCTCTAGTTTTCCATTGAGTACTAATGAATTGTAGACAAAGATGAATGAAATCAAATGGCTATCCACCCCTCTCTAGCCACAATCTCGATCCAACAAAACCAACCTATAGATCAACTCCGTGACAATTCCTCTATGTGGAAATTCTTCGTGCAAGTTTATTATAGCTCCCCTCTCTACCTGTGAAATCTGTATTCTATTCCCATTTTTTCTTAGCTTTAGGAATGACAATTTCTCATACCCTAATAAAGACTTCTACATCTTCCATATCCAACAACACCCTACATATGTAGCCGAGAAAACTCTCATTTGGATCTTTCGTATCTCCACATGTATTTTCCTGAGTAGTATTTGTCCTTCAAATCGTTTTCTAGGATTCTCACCTGAACAAGGAACTCTTTGCCCATCTCTTTTTCCTTCATCCAATATTTTTCCTAGCCACATCTACTAGTTTTTGCCCAATAGTACTTCCTACTTCATTTTAATCTCTCTATGCTTCTCAAACCTTTTTGTGTTTTCTAAAGTTGTATCCTCTATCCTTCCCGGTAAAGATTTGAATAGAGAAAATGTGCTATCAATCTTCAATGCAGACATGAACATAAAAAAAATTCTTATTCTCATTTTGCTACTCTTTGCAAAGATTTGAGTAAAGTTATCCATCTCTAATGAAAACTTGAACAGAGAACATACTATTCCCGTTCACTATACTAGCAAAGGATCAAGCTTTGTTATATCCAATCAGGACGTGAACAGACAATGTCATATTATTATATTATATTGAAAAGTCAAGCAAAGGGTCAAGCTGAGCTATTGATCTTTCTTCTAGGAATTTGTGTGTTTTCCTCTTCTCTCTCAAACAATTACATGTTATATGCATTACTTTAGGGATGTCATTAAAAATAACCAAAAGAATTCAAGATGTATATTACAAAATGTAAGACCTATTTATATATAAAGTTAGGGGCTTATTCTAAGAAATAATTAAGATTCTATTCTAGGAAATAAATCAAGATTATATTCTAGAGAGTAATTTGTATTTTAGGAAAAATACAAATTAGGAGATATATATATATACACACACACAGCTAATACTCCCCCCTCAAGTTGGAGCATAAATATTAATCATGCCCAACTTGTAACAAAGATAATCAACCCGGATCCCATTTAAAACTTTTGTGAAGATGTCCCCTAGTTGTTCTCCCGTTTTTACATATCCTGTAGTGATCAGGCCTTGTTGAATTTTTTCACGAACAAAATGACAATCAATTTCAATGTGCTTAGTTCGCTCATGAAACACGAGATTTGATGCAATATAAATAGCAGTTTGATTATCACGTCACAGTTTTACTGATACTGAAATTTTAAGTCCTACTTCAGTCAACAGTTGATGTATCCACATTATTTCACACACAGACTATGTCATAGCCCTACATTCTGACTCTGCACTGGACCGTGATACAACGTTTTACTTTTTACTCTTCCACAGACTAAATTTCCTCCAACAAAAATACAATAACTTGAAGTAGACCTTCAATCCATTTTAGAGTCTGCCCAATCCACATCTGAAAAACATTCAATATAAGTGTGTCCATGATTTTATATACGATACCCCGTCCGGGTGCTCCCTTCAAGTAACACAAAATTTGTTCTAATGTTGCCCAACGATGAACTGTTGGAGATGACATAAACTGACTAATAACACTAACCAAATATGCAATATCTGGATGAGTCACAGTAAGATAATTCAACTTCCCAACTAACCTTCGATATTCAAATAGTTCTCCATCTACTGTGAGGTCCACGTTCTGAGTTATTGGAGTACTACAAGGCTTTGCCCCTATTTTCTTGTCTCACTCAATAAATTGAGAACATATTTCCTCTGAAATAGAAATATACCTTTTTTACTCCTCATAACTTCAACACCTAAAAATACTTTAGCACCCCTAAATTTTTATATGAAACTGAGTAAGAATGAAAGATTTGAGAGATGAAATTCCCGTATTATCACTTCCAGTGATAACAATATCATCCACAGCTCCTGACTGCTTGTAGAACATAGAATGATCAGACTTGCTTTTTTAACAACCTGACTACATCTTCCAAACCAAGCACGAGGACTCTATTTCAAACCATACAAAGATTTCCGAATACGACAAACTCGCCCCATCTCCCCCTAAGCAACAAAACCAGAAGGTTGCTTCATATACACCTCCTCATGAATATCACCATGAAGAAAAGCATTCTTGATATCAAGTTGATGTAAAGGCCAATGATGAGTAGCAGCCAGTAAAATAAATAATCGAACAGATGTCAACTTAGCAACAGGAGAAAAAGTATCAGAATAATCCACACCATAGGTTTGAGCATAACCCTTAGCAACAAGTCGAGCTTTAAGTCTGACAACTGACCCATCTAAATTAACTTTAACTGTGAATACCCATTTGCATCCAATAGCTCATTTTCCTAAAGATAGATCAACCAAGTCCCAAGTATCATTATCATCCAAGGCTTTCATTTTCTCTATCATTGTATTTCTCTAACCAGGATGAGATAGGGTCTCACGACATTTTTAGGAACAGAAACAGAGTCAAGTGAAGCAATAAAAGAGCAAGAAGAAGACGACAAACCGTTATTAGAAACAAAAGAAGAGATAGGATAAGTAAACTGGCATTTACCTTTACGTAATGCAATAGGAAGATCATCATTCGGAATTGGATCTGACGACAAAGTAGTACGTGCAGGACATAAATCAAGAGGTTAACGTCTGGAGTACACTTGAACAATAGGAGGCTTGTCAAGAGCTGGTTTCGAGACATGCGTGGAGGATGTGATAGAATATATCAATAAATCATCTTCTTCCTTTTGAGGAGTCAGGATAAGTGGGATGGGAAATAAGGTGTATCTTCTATAAAGATGACATCAATTGAGACAAGATAATTGTTAATACTGGGACAATAACATCTATAACCTTTCTGAAGACGAGAATAACCAAAAAAGATACACTTCAAAGACTTGGATTTAATTTAGTGACATGTGGACGAACATCCCGAACAAAATAAGTGCTACCAAATATCTTAGGGTTAACAGGATACAACGACTTATTAGGAAATAGAATTTTGTAAGGGATCTCACCATGAAAAACAGAAGATGACATGCGATTAATGAGAAAACATGCGGTAGAAACCACGTCGTCCAAAAAGACTTGGGAACATTCATTTGAAATAAAAGGGCTCGTGCAGTTTTAAGTAGATGTCTATTCTTACGTTCAGCTACACCATTTTGGGATGGAGTATCAACACAAGAGGTTTCATGAAGCATACCATTCTGACCCATATACGATTGAAATAGACTAGACATATATTCCTTAGCATTATCACTTCGCAGAGTACGGATGGACGTATTGAACTGAATTTTAATCTCGGCACAAAATGTGCAAAATAAAGAAAATAATTCAAAACGATTTTTCATTAAATATAACTAAGTTACACGAGAATAATCATCTACAAAAGTAACAAAATACCTAAAATCAGGTTTAGACAAAATAGACAAGGTCCCCAAATATCAGAGTGAACTAACTCAAAAGGAATTATAGCACGTTTATTTACCCTTGGACTCGAACTAAGACGGTAATGCTTTGCAAACTGACATGACTCATAATTCAATGAAGACATCTTACTATATTGTGGACAAAACTTCTTGAGCAAAGGAAGAGATGAATGACCTAACCTACAATGAGCCTCGAAAGGAGAAGTTACACTCGAGCAAGCAAAGGATCTCGGGACAAGTGGGTCAAGAATGTATAGGCCTCCAGACTTATGTCCTTTATCAATAATCTTCTTCGTCGAGAGATCCTGAAATAAACAATGGTCGGGAAAAATTGAGATGCAACAGTTTAGATTACGAGTTAATTGACTAACAGAGAGCAAATTAAAGGATAAATTAGGTAAATGTAAGACAGAAGATAGAGAAAGCAAAGGAGTAGGATTGATAGTGTCAGACCCACGAACACAAGAAGATCCATCAGCTAATGTAACAATAGGAGTATTAGATTCTGGCGAAAAAGTAGAAAAGAGACTCGAATTACCTGTCATATAATTTGTAACCCCAGAATGAATGACCCATTTAGAGGATGAAGAAACAAAACATGTGTTGTGGTTACCTGAATCAGCAATAGCAATGACAGAGGAAGATGAAGTCTCGAGTGATTTCTGATATTGAGAGAACTTGGCAAATTCATCTAGCAGAGATAAGCACTGATTTATCAAGGGCTTCTTTAGTGGACGCAATATGAGCCAAGTGTTTTTGTTGATTTTTGTATTGAAGCTTTCTGTACTCAAACTTTGTATGACCTGGTTTACGACAATAGTTGCATATAATACCACTAGAATTCGACGTCGAGTTTCAGAGTCTTGTGAGCCTCCTCCTTTGTGAATAGTTGATTTCTTAGGCACATAATTAGTATTGCGACTCACCAAAGCACCACTAAGTGGAACGGTGTAGTACTTTCTGTATGAAGAATGCGACTAAATACATCTTGTAAGGAGGAGACCTCAGAACTGTTGGGACCGGTGTGTACGGCAAGAGGGGGGTGAATAGCCCGTTGCCCACAATGCGTTGTTTCTTCCTACACGTGTAAGCGTGCGCAAGCGAAAATACAAACTACAAATAAAAACACAAACGTTAACAACTAACTTTACGTGGTTCGAAGATGACACTCCTACTCCACGGTTGTCCGTAAGGTGGACGATCCTATCCGTCAGTGCATTAGTCCCCGAAAGACCTCCGGCTAGCTCGTGTAGCTCCTTGTGAATGAAGAAACCTCATCACAAACTCGCAACCACGCCTGAGCACTTGTCAACTATTAATAAGTTTTAACCAAGCTTATTTCGTCAACCTTTGTCCAACCAAACCGAGCTCTCTTAAATAGAGCTCGTTGTTGATCTAACCGTTACCAGTCGACTGGTCCACCCGAATTCGAACGTTATAGCCCAACGTTCAAATTCTAGCCGACACCAGTCGACTGATCTTTCTGTACCCAACACCAGTCGACTGCTCCAGCAGCAGTCGATGCCCAAACCCTAAACCTAGGGTTTCCCTTCCCGAGTACAATCTCTCAGCACTTGTCCTCACCCGACCAACCTAGACCTAGTCTTCTAGCTCCTCCATCAGCCTTGCGTCCCTTGGATGTCTCCCTATCCTTCACGGCTTGCCTTCTAGAGCTTCCTTCGGCCTCGGTCATTATTGTCGGGTCATCTTCATTTGTCAAGATCCACTTGGACTTTTCTCCTTTGTTGTACCTATATCCTGCATACTCACAATGCATATTAAATACAACAATTTAACCTGACTTAAACCTTTGCCCTAACATTAAAATCCAAGATACCTAGATTGCTCCAACAATCTCCTCCTTTTTGATATTTGGTAAGCCGTTTAAGTTAGGGAAGCAATAACAAAGTAAATGATCATGCATAAATCATGGAACCTAACCTTAGACTCCTCCTTTAACTAGACTCCCCCTTAAGTAGGTTTTTCTTACAAAGGTACTTCTCCCCGTTTGCCAACAAATGCTCCCTCTTCACCTAAGCTTCCCCTTGAGCTTGGATTTCTTGCAAAGGTGTGTTGGTTTCCTACTTCAACCCAACACTTCTCCCCCTTTGCCACACATCAAAAAGAGCTCCAACAATATCTCAATTATTGGAATCTTTAACCTTTAAAGACCATAAACATTGTGTATTAACCCCCCATAAGATCATCATTAAGACACATTTCGACTTTGCTGAAAACAATTTCAGCCTGTATCAGTCGACTGGAACAGTTACCAATCGATTGACCTAGTCGAAAACTAACCTCACAGAATTATCAGTCAACTGCCCTCTTCATCAGTCAACTGCCCTCTTCATCAGTCGACTGATATCCTGATATCAGCCCATTTCTGCATTTTTGACCCAATTTCAGAATTGCATCAGAAATTCCACAAATCTCTAAAAATTCTCAAATTTTGTGAAATGATTCGTGGTACCTATGTCTACTTGAGAAAAAT
Source organism: Boesenbergia rotunda (assembly GCA_024364735.1). NCBI lineage: Eukaryota > Viridiplantae > Streptophyta > Magnoliopsida > Zingiberales > Zingiberaceae > Boesenbergia > Boesenbergia rotunda. Next base: position 144,525 of record JAGFNQ010002580.1, on the reverse strand, counting down.
ACATTTAAAAATGTATAAATCTCGGATCCCAAGATTAACACAAAACTAAAAACTCTCTAAATAATTTAATAGAACCTTGACCTAAAGTCTTAATTTTGGCTTCCTCTTGATGTATCTGCCCATACTAAAACACAATGCATCCCAAGCATTGATTTATAGGACATCTATACATCAAAAATCAATTTTCATGTAATATGATCTCAATGTCATATTTCATGCATGAAACTCAACCCCAATGTGTCAAAATCCAAGGATTGAGACTCAAATTCATCTCCAAATCCTTTGGCACACTTCATAGTCTATCTAGACTTCCGAAAGAAATCCTCCCGAGATCCATTTACTATGGGCCCCAATGACTCTTAGAACTCCCCCTTGAGCTCTTAGACTATAGTCACCTCCCTAAGCGACTCATCCAAGGTTGCTAAGCCACACCGGTGTACCTCCGGTAACCCTTGGCTCACACCTTTAGCCTTCTTAATCTTAGACGTCTTGTCCTTGATTACACCTCCCTTACCAATGTCTTGTGCCCCTACATTTGATACTTCGGTACTCAATTTGACATTTTTGGATTTTTGACCACCCAAATGTAAGATCGATTGCGTTGCTAGAGGCGGGGGTGAATAGCACTTTTTGATCTTTTCTCTACAAGGAGGTTAGCACAATACAAACAAAATATATGAAAAACAAGAGAACAATGCTAACTCAGAGATTTTACTTGGTATCCACCCGAAAGGTGACTAATCCAAGGATCCACGCGAGTACACCACCTTCACTATGAAATGTCTCCTTCAAGGTGGAGAAAATCTTTACAAGGTTGTCCTCTTCCTCTTACAAGATTGAAATAAAAGCTAGAGGAAGAGCAGATCAATTGGAGCACTAGCAGCACTTTGGTACAGCGAAAAATCGTACCTTCCTCATGCCAAAAAGTCTCCTTTATATAAGAGTAAAGAACAGCTTCGCAAGCTGTCCAGCTCCGCTACCAGTCGACTACCCCTGGGGCAGTCGACTGACCTAACTTTAAATGCCATCCAACGGCTAGTTTTTGGGGGTGACCAGTCGACTGATCCTGGAGCAGTCGACTGGTCCGGAGTGAAAAACATTCTGTGAGTTTTGGCAGTCGACTGCCTTTCTACCAATCGACTGCCCACCCTCTACATTCACTCATTCTCACTTCGAACACTCTCCTTCACGTGTGCCTTCAGGTATACTCCCTTGGCTTGCCCCTTGATTTCTTTTGGTCTTGGAGCACTCAATTTGACATTTTTGGATTTTTGATCACCCCAAACACGTGTCAAGCCCCCTAGGTCCAATAATAAACCTATCTAGGATTCTCTCCATTTCCTCAAGTCTTGCCTTCAAGACTTGGTTTTCCAATTCTAGAGTTCTCACCCTAGAGTCAACATATACATCTTGGACATTCCTAGACCTACCCACCTTCCTAGACATATGTCTCCCCTTCTTGGAATTAATGTCTTGATCATTAACTACCTTCCTCCCCTTATGCATGGTAGTTTTGGTCTTATTAGGTCTAGCCTTGGGTAATGATTTCCTAGGGTTATCTACCTTGTTAACCTTATTCCTATCATTATACTTAAATCCATGATTATACTTGGGTAAATAATCTATATTTTTTTTAACAAGCATATATGAATTAGAAATTAAATTGAATTTCAAATAAGGGATATCTTCCCTTTTACCTTTGAAGCTCCCCCTTGACTTGAGCTCCTCTTTTTCTCTAATTTCTTCAAATGCCCTAGCTTCTCAAGCTCTCCTTTCCTTGGACATTTTGTGTGGTAATGTCCACGCTCATCGTACGTGAAGCAAATTATATGCTTCTTATCCTTAGCTCCATCCCTACAACCCACATTAGTTTTTAAATGAACTTTACCGGGTTTAGGATTTACCTCTTTTACCTTCTTGAGCGAAGGACACCTACTCTTGTAGTGTCTCATTTCCCCACACTCAAAGCATTTGTTGTGGGATTTCCCACTCTTCTCGGTAGATGAGGTCGAGGGTTGAGCTTCCAAGATCTCCTCCACCTTGGATTGATCTTCTTCTTCCTCACTTGAGGATGTGGACGATTCCACTTCCTCATCCTCTTCGAATGTTGAACTCGATTCAACTTCCGATTGGTCTTTTTCCTTCTCTTGGACCAATGAGCCCTTATCCTTGGACTCCTCCACTCCATGTCCTTGTGTAGAATTTTCGTGTAGAGCTATCACCTTTCTTCATAACTCATAAGCATTCTTGTATTCACCTACACGGGACACAATATAAGAAGGTAATAAATTTAATACAATTCTCGTTACATTCTTATCCGACTCCGCTTCCTCCTTTTGATCCTTTGTCCAATATCGAGGTCGGAAGTGTTTCCCCTTTTTGTCTATTGGAGCTTCGAATAGAACCTCCAATGTGGTCCAATGGTCCCAATCCATTTGGAACTAAGTCTCTAACCACTTTCTCCAATAATCGAAATCGTCTCGATTATATGGAGGTGGGATCCGAGTATCCTATCCTAGTGGACCTTCCAAATCTATCTTCCTCTAGCGCTTTTGCTCCTTTGGCGGTTAGTCCAACAAGAGCGAACCTCGCTCTGATACCACTTGTTGGGACCGGTGCGTATGACCAGAGGGGGGGTGAATAGCTCGTTGCCCTCAATGCACTGTTTCTTCCAACATGTGTTAGCGTGTGCAAGCGGAAATACAAACTACAAATAAAAACATAAACGCTAACACCAAACCTTTACGTGGTTCGAAGATGACACTCCTACTCCACGGTTGTCCGAAAGGTGAACGCTCCCTATCCATCGGTGGATTAGTTCCCGAAAGACCTCCGGCTAGCTCGTGTAGCTCCTTGTGGGTGGAGAAACTCTGCCACAAACTCGCAACCACGCCTGAGCACTTGTAGACTACTAATAAGCTTTAACCAAGCTTATTTCGTCAACCTTTGCCTAGCCAAACCGAGCTCTCTTAAATAGAGATCGTTGCTGATCCAACCGTTACCAGTCGACTGGTGGCAACACCAGTCGACTGTCCACCAGAATTCGAACGTTACAGCCCAACGTTCGAATTCCAGCCGACACCAGTCGATTCCACAGAAGATCAGTCGACCGATCTTTCTGTGCCCAACACCAGTCAACTGCTCCCAGAAGCAGTCGACTGCCCAAACCCTAGATCTAGGGTTTCCCTTCACGAGTACAATCTCTCAGCACTCGTCCTCACCCAACCAACCTAGACCTTGCCTTCTAACTCCTCCATCAGCCTTGCGTCCCTCGGATGCCTCCCCATCCTTCACAGCTTGTCTTCTGGAGCTTCCTTCGGTCTCGATCATTGTTGTCGGGTTATCTTCATTGGCCAAGATCCCACTTGGACTTTTCTCCTTTGTTGTACCTATATCCTGCATACTCACAATGCATATTAAATACAACAATAAATCTAACTTAAACCTTTGCTCAAGCATCAAAACCCAAGATACCTAGATTACTCCAACAAGAACTAGAGAGAATTCGTGATTTAGCATATTCAAAGTCAGGAGATAGGCTAGCGAGAAAGCTTATGATAGCCATCTGCTCTCGTTGGCGTTGTTGAACTTCCATCAGGGCTAAAGGGCAGCAACATATTAAGTTCCTCATACGTCTTCTTGAATGTCATAAAATAATTAATCAATGGTTGACCTTGTTTTTCCACATGGTAAAAAAGCTTTACAAACCTCAAACATACGGGAGATATTTTCTTTTCCGGAATACAGAAATTCTAGATAGAATAATGATTGGGAGAGTGAAAATGGGAGAGTGAAAATCATAGTGAATGACGTGGCACCTTGCATGCACGATCTCCGACGGGTTCACCGTGCCCCCCAAGGTATAGTTTGATTCGGGGCGGCGGCCGAAGGTCGCCGATGGTTTCCAAGCGATAATCAGACGTGTGCATGTAAAGTGCCACGTCATGCAACATCATTCACTATAGTTTTCACTCTCCCATTTTCACTCTCCCTATCATTGCTCTTCTAGATAATCCATCAATTCTTTAACAAATTCACAATGATTAATCAAACCAATTACCTCACTATCAATACAATTTCGGATCTGAATGAACAAGCGAGCATCCTCTCTTAGCCATGTCTGCCTTGAAGCTTCTTGAGGAGGGTCATCAGTCAAATGCCCATCTTTGTCAATCTAGATAAAGACGAACAATTTTACTCAAATCCAAATAATTTGAACCATTTAACTTGTAATCCGTGATTTTAGGCATCACAGGAAGAACATCCGTCACAACAGAAAACTTATTTTCAGCCATAAAATTTTATGTAAAATAAGAGACAGCTGAAAGAAGACCAACTTCACTTTACGAAGGAAATATCCAAGTGTCATCAGATATGTGGAGAAATCACTCAGAATATTAAAGCACAGGAGAAATTGTTGCTATAAATTCAGGCATAAAAACGAAGAGCTATGAATAAATTACTGTTGACCTGGAGTAATCAAGGAAAAACAGAGTTGCAACAGCTTTATTTGAAGAGGAGGAAAGTAGGGCTGAAAGCTACTGCTATCGCTCAGCAAAGAGGAAGAAGGGCTTGAGACAAACGAACCAAATCGTGGGTCACGAAGGTGCTGCTGAAGCAATCGCCAAGGCAAACAGGGCCGGAGCAAGCAACAGCTAAAATCTCGTTGACGTAATCGCAGCTGGCGCAGCAGGTGGAGTGACGGCAATGGGAGAACACCACCTATATGAAGAACGGCGTGAGGGAGAGAACCCAGCCAAGGCGATCGTGTGCGATGGTGAAGGACGAGGTCGACGAGAGCAGAGAAGCACGAACCCAGCCAAGGTGATCTTTTGTGGGAAGGATCCTTCCTCTCGCAACGTTGAAGCCAACCAAGGTGAAGCTTCACCGGCAGAGAATTAGGGCTTCTCGAAGCCAGCCAAGGTGAAGCTTCGCTGGCAGAAAAAGCTTGCTGCTTCTCCCTTGTGTCACCGACAGAAAGGAGGAGACGGCGCCTGTGTTGGCGAAGGCGATCATGTGCGAAGGTGAAGGACGAGGGTGACGAGAGCAGAGAAGCGCGCTATTATTGGAGGAAATGATCGAAAAGAAAAAGAAAAGGAAAAGCAACGAGAGAGACAGAGAGAGGAGAAAGAAGCGTGTAGACCTAACTTCGCTTTGATACCATGTTATTAGAAATAACCAATAGAATTCAAGATACATATTACAATATGTAAGACCTATTTATATACAAAGTTAGGGGCTTATTTTAGGAAATAATTAGAATTCTAGTTTAGGAAATAAATCAAGATTCTATTCTAGGAAGTAATTTGTATTTTAGGAAAAATACAAATTAGGATATATATATATATATATACTTGAGATCCCTTTTTCCTAGTCTCGTTTCATCTTTATCCTCTTTATCTTCTCTCTCATCAATGTGCTAGTTGGTTTGAGGCCTAAGGAATCAGTGTTCGTATGTAACATCAACTAATTTCTAAAGCTTCAATAATCTAAAATTGAAGGGATCTTTGGTTGCAATTTTTTTTAACTCCGAGTATTGTTTCACTTGTGTGTGAATATTATACTTTCATTTCATTATGGTCACGTCTTAATCTATATTGTCAGTTCATATAACAATTTAGGCATAGATAGTATCTATTCTCTAGCTTTACGAAGAGTATTGAAGGAATTAGATTTACTAGGTGTTAGATGCAATGGGTTTTGTCCCATATTAATGCTTCTAGATTTGGGCTTCTATCATGAATTACAAATACCCATGTAAATTATTTCACAATAAGCAAGATATTATTTCCTTTCCCAAAAATCTACATTACTCTATTAAGGTTAACGAAAAGGTCAATACAGAAAATAGTCTTGAATTTTGGCATTACTAAACTAGTCTTGAAGCTATCTTACACCCGGATAACTAATGTGCATAAGGGAAATAAAAGGAATGCTAAACATGAAACTCCTGCTAATTGTATGGTTAACCAGATACTGAAAATTAAGTAAAAGCTAACCACAAATTGCCATAGGAGAAGTGAAGATCAATCCCCAAAATTAAACTATACTTCGATTCACTACTTACTTATAAACATGTCATTAAGGAAAAGAAAAATAAGAAAGAAGACACATTTACAAAAATACAGAGTGATGAACAACATTATCTTTATTTAATATCACAAATGGTAATTTCAGGTGTATTTGCAATAAAGAAGGTACTTCATACATTAAGGGGAAAAGGTGTGTTCTAACTCTGACTATCTGGGGAAATTGATGCCATAATATTTTACTGGGATATTCAAAAACATAATCTGGAAGTAGCATAAGAGAACTCTCAAATTGCATTAAAGATATAATTTTCACTCGGTGACTTTACCTTGTTCAAGTAATTCAACTGAATTATGATGCAGGAGATGGCCACCATTGCAAATACCCATGTCTGGAAGTAAACAGCTTGATTGATGCCTTCCAATGTGAGTTTGATTGCAATTCCTACGGCCTTAATACTCATTACCTGCAATACTCTGTATGAGAGATGACGAGTGCAGAAGCATCAAGAGAAGTCCAAATCACCGAAAGAACAGGATCATTACCGTCAGTGAACCAATTACAGAGCATATGCCCAAGTACACCATTATGTTTGTCTGCCCAAACTGCGGAGAATAGTGCAGCATAAGCACTAGAGATATAGCAATAGCTGAAAGTGTGTACAGAAGAAAGGCTGGAAATGAAGAACACGCAGTAAGAAATAAATAAATCCAGCAAGATCGTTAATTGAGTGAAGGAAATGCATTAGACCAAAGAATCTAGAACGCAGTAGGATTAACTTTAACACAAGCCACCAGACAATACCTGGCTGCGTCGCTAAACCCCAGATCTGTTCAACGGAAGTCGGTGTCTTCTCCTCTGGAGCATGGAGCACGATGACCGTTGAACCCACAACACAAAGAACGCACCCTAACACACCCATTTTCTGTAGCTTCTCCTTCAATATGAAATGAGCCAAAACCGCACTGTACCAACCACTCGGCAGTAGAAGAAAAAAAAACATGTTTTGACCATTTAATAATGCTTGTGCCGCAAGAAGCTTTAATCAACACGATTTACCTCACAATAATACTCAAAGCACCCAGAGGCGTTACAAGAAGAGCCGGAGAAAAAATGTAAGCCACGAAGTTGGCAATTTCGCCAACAATCACTACAAAACTTCAACTCTTCCTTTAAGATCAAAGAAATAATCAAAATCGAGGAGCGGAAGATGAAAGGACTTACTCGTAACCATTCCGATCCACCAAAGTGGTTCCATAAGATATCCGTAGCCACCAACAGCTTAAGCAATTCATAAAAGGAAGAAAAAAAAGGAATTTTTTACGTTCAACACGACAACGAGTAGTAGGTCTAAGAGGGAGAAGCGCTACGTACCGGCTCGGGAGCCGGTGGCACCGGCGCGCTTGAGGCCCTGTTTCTTGACGATGAAGCTGGTGCCGATGAAGGCACTGGACGCGACGGCGAGGAGGAACCCCTTGAGGTTGTCGGCGAAGAGGTGGGAGGATCCCAGCGCAGGTGGTTGAAGGCAATTGGTCGGAAGTTGTTCCATTAGTCTGGAGGCGTCCGAGCGCTCATTCACCAACCGAAGGGGAGAGGGAGAGAGAGAGAGAGAGGGTTTTTGGGCTCTCGGAGGAGACAGAAGAATAGTAGTTGAGAAAATAACGTAGCTTCTATTATAAAATTGATAATAATAATAATAATAATAATATAAAATATTAATATTAATATTACTGTATATTTGTATTTTAAAATATTTTTATTCTAACATTTATTATAATAAGTTCGAGAGCAATTGTTATTAAAAATGTTTAAAATAAATTTATCTAATTTAATTAAAAATATTATATATAGAATATTTTATATAAAAATCTTTATATTAAACCCACTTTAACAGCTATTAAATAACTATAACAATTATTTAATAATTACTCAGTTGATATATGCCAACATAGCCACTAAATATTATAAAAAAAATGATAGAAAAAATGAAAATGAAAAAGTGAATGGTAGAGTGAATCTGTGAATGACATGGTATTTTATATGTAGTGATCTTTGACGGATTCATCGTGCTCCCCAGAATATAGTTTGATTTGGGACGGCGGTCGAAAATCGTCGATGATATCTAAGTGATAATCAAACATATACATATAAAATATAATGTCATTCACTTAAGTATCATATCATTCACTCTGTCACTTTTACTCTTCCTATCCAAGCTCATAGTATAATTTAATAACATGTTAAAGATAGTGCCTTTAGGATATATTGAATTGGTTATTGCGATCCAGAATTTTTATAATAGAGTGCGAATCTTGATAAACTTAAAAAAACTTTTGTAATTAATTATAATTTCTTCATTTATCTTTGATTCTGAACTGAATTGGAAGAGACGGGCGTATATTATAATAATCCATTATTGTAATTATTATAATAATTTTAAAATGATTTTTAATCATTTAAAGATATTTTTATTAAATTTGATATTAAGAAAATGACATGCGAAGTAAAAAAATTTTTAAAAAAACTCAGTAAATGATGTGATACTTTATATGTAATAATCTTCGACGAGTTTATCATATCCTTAGAATATAGTTTAATTCGAAACGATGATCGGAGACCGCCGATTATATTCGAATGATAATCGAATATGTATATATAAAATATCACATTATTTATTAAACGTTTTATTAAACTTTTTCAATGAGTGTATCAGGATTCTTAATATTATTTTTGACAAAGTTACTTTTAAAAATTACAGTCAAAGTAAAAAAAACTTTTTTATAAGTAAATAATTAAGAATGTCCATTATATTTTTGCTCATCTGGAAGCACATGGAACTTGGAAGACGATCAGCCGTGTTTTTTTAATCTCGGACCATGCTCTATGAAAATTTTTCTTAGATAAATTAAAAAGTATTCGTGACGGACGATCTAAAAGCCTAATATTTTAAGATTTACGTTTTATTTGGAGAAATTTTTTTTATAAAATACATCTAATCCGGTCGGGTAGGTTTTACGAGTTGATTGAAAGCCCGATCGAGTTAAGACTCGGTCGGACAAAGACAGTCGGGCACGCTAACAGTCAACCTAACCTGAGGGCTCAGAATTCAAGGTTATTGGGGCTGGGATCGGTTGGCGGTATCCGGTCGAGCATCGCCGGTCGGGAAAGTTCAGTCGGGCAGTGGTAAAAGCACGTTCCCGGCTCTCTTGAAAAGGGGAGGTGTCAAATATATAGCGGCTCTCCCGGTCGGAGATGCCCAATCGGGCACTCCCGGTTGGGCACGTCTGGTCGGGAACTCTCCCGACCAGATAACTTAATCGTTCTGCCAGCGGAATCATTTACCCTGCTCTAAGAAGCGACTTGCATAGGCCGACCATCCGGTCGGGCTCGATCGGTCGGACCTGCCCGGTCAGCAAATCGGGCTCATACATACCAGAGACGGTTGGGTCTCCTTGGCAATGGGTCCGTTCCAAATACATGGATAGTCGAGAAGCCTAACTTACTTGATCGACCGTCTTCACTCGATCGGCCAGATTTTGGTAGGCTCATAGTTGCCCGACAGGACGAGCCCGGGTGACCATACTACCCCAATTGATTAACTATTGTCAAGCCCTCAACAGGAATAATATCTCCCAAATCTTTCCATTATAAGAAAAGACACCTGCCATAATCATGACTTGTCAGAGCACCAGCCATTAATTAGGATTAGAAGTAACGACTTGAACAGACTGTCAGACGGCTGTGCCAGACCCTCGGGCAGATCAAGGCTGCCAAAAGATCAGTGTGTCAATAGGTCAGTTTTTAATGACACAAGACAGCCTTGACAGGACAGGAGGCTTCCTCCTCCCCTATATAAAACCCCTTGGGTGCTTCAGAAAAGGGGTTCCGACTATTGGAATTTTGTTCTCCATCTCTTGTGTTCCCCTCCTGGTCTGACCCCGATTCACTTTTGTCCTGTTAGCCTTTGAGTCCGACCCCGATTCACACGTTATCGTAACTCAAGTCATCTTGATCCGACCCAATCATCTGAGTGAGAACCTTCTCCGCTTGTCGACAGGATCAACATCATAGTTAGGGATCGAACTATGAATATCTAGGATGATAATTAATCAGCTGTACCTTAACACGAAGGCGGAAGAATTTGAAAAAAAATAATGAATCAGATAACAGACAAATTAAACCTGGGATGACCGAGAAATTTCTCACCGGTCAGCGGAAGAACTTGAAAGAGCTAAATGGGTACATCGCAATCCACATTTAATATATTTAATAATTAACATCGTTCTCGAGTAACAGCACAGCAACAGAGAGTTCTTTTTCATTTTTTTCATATTTAAAAATCAAATTTCTGACCAATTAGCGAATGAATTTAAATATTTAATATCAATTAATTAAAATAAATAATTAATTAATTAATTATCACTACACAGGCTGTTAATGTGTGATTAATTGATCTGGGAGATGTAGTCTGATGGGTACCTGCCAGTCCAACTCCAAGAAGAAGAAGGGATATGATGGCAGCTGGCGTGGTTTTGGCATGACCTTATCTAACATATTATTTAAACCTTAATCAAAGTCTTAGTTGGATTCTTCTCCAAAGTTCATAAATCATAATAGGAAAAAGATTCATTTTATTAATTAAATCAACTTGAGTTTGATTATTATGCAAACCAGCCTAACATGCAATGCCTATGTTGTCAATTACGGGCAATCACAACTTAAAAGCGGGACCATGAAGATGGAGTACGATTTTAATTTCGACCTAAGTAAATTTTAATTTTTTCTTTTATCTATGTCAATTGATCGAGTATTTAAAGCATCTACAAATTACTCATGGACAAACTCGACTATCAACAAATTTTTATTAGAGTCATGATACGTACAGTGAAAATGAATGCCTCAATAAAAATTTTAACCGTCAATCGACGGCACGTCCGACGTTCGATTGTCGATCGGATACTACCGGCGACCTTCGGCCGCCGCCTCGAACCAAACTATATCCTGGGAGGCACGGTGAACCCGTCGGGGATCGCCACAATTGCGATCTCGCATCATTGACCGTCGATTTCAATGGGTTCACCGTTGCCGGCGATCCTGACGAATTCACCGTCCTCCCAAGATATAGTTTGATTCGGGACGGCAATCAGAGACCGCCGGTAGTGTCCGATCGACGATCGAACATATACACATTAACTACACGTCATTCATTATAATTTTTACTCTCTCAAATTCAGTATTCAAATCATTTTCTTTTTTATTATTGTCTTATACACTTTCCGTCCATCACCTTCTCTCTTGCGTGATATCTAAGCCTGCACGTCTCATTTTCTCTTCCCTCAATCCTACTGCTAATTGGATACATCAATTCGGATTAGAGCATGGTCAGACTCCCAATTCCAATAGTGTTCGAGGGCCCGACTCCAATAGCTCAGGGTCCATCTCCAACATTTTGGAGGCTCGACCCCAACAGTTTAAGGGTTCCGACTCCGATAGCTCGGGGTCGTCTCCATTAGTCTGGAGGCTCGACGACAACAACTGGAGAGTTCTAACTCCAATATGTAGCTTGGGGGCCTATCTCCAACAACTCGGAGGCTTGACTCCAAGTATATATAGCTCGAGAGTCCAACTCCTCCCGACTCTCTTAGGCAAGATTCGTACCCTACATAGTGCGCGTGTTGTGCCGTTGCTTCCAATTAACACAGACTATAGGTTTGTGTAGGCAAAGTTAGAGAGGAACAAATAGTCCTGCAATTCAGAATTAACATTTCTCATACTTTTGCATAGCAATGACAGATATATTAATTAACAAACATAAACAAAAAAAAACAAAGTAAGAGATTCAGTATTTAATTGGTTACAACCTACGATGGTTAATCCAAAACAATTAAAAACTTATTATCAAAACTCCTTCGTAAGGCAAAATAGCCTTATACAAACTTAATTTGAAAAGCTAAGAAAGAATATGAAAAATAAATAGCTTGTTAGTCAAAATGATCATTTGTTGACGTGACACTTAGAGCGTCTTAGTTGAGACCCGATGGCACTTCAGTTGGATAAGAATTTATCCGCACAGCAACATCTCTTTAACGATATTGTTCACTCGAGACGCCTCAGTTATTACCCAAGACGCCTTGGGCATTGTTCATCCGAGGTGTCTTAATTAGTCACAACTGAGGCACCTCAGTTTTGATTTGCGATAGAGGCTTCTTGGCTAACCAAGGCACCCTCAGTCACAACTGAGGCGCCTAAGGTCTTCAAGGTCAGCTTCCAAGTTGATCTTTTTCGTTCCCGCTCACTTTGGTGACGTTTTGGCAACTCCAACCTCCTTGAGCAGGCTTCCTCTCCGATTTCTCATCCTTCTTGCTCCAGGTGTGTACTTTTCCATGACTCCTCATCCCTCGGATACACCGAGCCTATCGACTTCCTTCCCATGTCAATCTTCTTGCTCGTTGCGTCTTACGCTCGACTTCTTGTGCTCCTAAGTCCCCGCACACTTAATACATACAAGACATCAAAAACCAACATGATCTAACTTTACTCGATTGATCATATCAAAACCAACCCTTGGTATTTACAATATCTTCATTTTGAATGTGTACCAACTCAAGTTATGTTTGGGATAACAAACAAGAAAAAAACATATTATAGTAAAAACTTAAATATAGTAATTATGGTCTAGAATAAATATGAAAGTTAAAAACAAACCTCCCCTTAACTTAACTAATCTCTCATTGACCAAATCAAAAATAGGGTAAAAAAAAGTTAAAAATATTCCAAGGGGTAGAACATTGATCTAAGATTATATAAATTTTCAAAATTATTTTACAACTTAGATAATTTTTAAAATTTTAAACCTCATAAGTTCAAAAAATAATTTAAAAATTATTTATGTGTGATAAAAAATACCAAAATTTTTTGTTACTACTAAAATTAATTTTCTAATTATAAGAAAAAATTTCACATAATTTTTTTTTTATTTTTCTCAAAATAATTAATTTTAACAAAAATAATTATTTTAGAAAATAACTTCTTAAAAATAGAATTATTTGGCAAACTAATTTGCTAATTTTTCTAACATCGTGAAAGTTAACAAATATTACCTAAAAAATAGCTTTGACAAAGATTTATTTACAAAAATTTTTAATTTTAAAAGTTTATTTTTAAAAAAATCATAAAACTTAATTATTAGTCAGCAAATTTTCTAAATTTTTGACATTGTGTTCATAATAATGAATCTGAGTATCTAAAAAATTTCTTGAGAAAATAAATTTCTTTTGAATAATAAAAATTATTTTCTTTACCAAAGTATAAAATTTTGAAATTTAACTCTTAAAAATAAATTTTGACTTTAAAAAATTTTGATAATTTTTTTATACAATTAAAATACAATTTACAATTTTCAAAAAATTTGACTCTCCAATATTAATCTTCAAAATATTTTTATATTTAAAATTTTAATTTTTTAATTAAAAAATTCATAAAAATTGCTTACCTATTGAAAAATCCTGAAAACTTTTCTATCAATAAATAACATTTGAGTCTATCATAAATTTCAACGGATAATTATGAAAATAATACTTCCAAAAAGAACTAACATATACAATTTATTTTCCTAAAAAAAATAATTAATTAAATTCTAGCATACGAATTAATTCAGTTTATTTGGCTAAACAAGATTTTAGAACCCAATATAAATTTTTATTTACTGATTAATTAAATATTTTCTTAGAATAATATTTCTGATAATTTTTATAATTTAACCCTTATGATTTTTAATATATCAATTAAGTTCTTTAATATATCTAACATTTGAAACTCTTGTGGTACGACCGTAGATGGAGAGAGAGAGAGGGAGAGAGACAGAGGGAGTTGAATCACGATCGTCAAAGACTATTCTCTTTTTTTTTCAAAAGTGAGACAGATATAGCAGCGAAATAAGATAAAGAGAATAGAGATACAATTGTATTTTTTACTTGGTTACTCCTACTCCAAAACTCGCGATTCTTGATCGCTCTGGATGAGCAAACACTATAATTCTCCTCCGAAAACTTTTGGAAGGAGAGATCGAATACAAATATGAGAAGGATAGTAACATCCTACTATCTCCTTGAATATAAATGCAAATACAAAATAAAATACAATATATTGACAATGGAGTATTAAAGCTTTTGAGTAGGCTGTTCCAGCGTAGTTGAAGAAGCAGCTTGTATGAGCAGTAGTAGCGACAACAATGAGCACAGCAAGTTCTGTTCGACTCAGACCTCGAGGACTTCTTTTATAGGTATTGTTATGTCGACTGAACAATAGTTCCATCGACTAAACCTATCCATTAACTAATCCCCGCGACTTTCTTTGTTTGCACTGTTCTGTCAACGAATAAAAGTTAACCGTCGAATGACTGAACCCTTGCTTTTCCTTTCTAATCAATTTGTCAAGTTGGCTGCCATGTCAGAATTAATGGACCCATCGATTGATCAACCCTTTGAGTCGACGGAACCAAGAGTTCCTTTCTGAACGAGGCTGAGCTATCTGCTGTGTCAGAATCCTCTAATCCATTTGTCATGCCCCGAGACCAATTGATCCGCTGATCCAATATAAAATCGGACAGCATCTCCCCTGTCCGGCGGACAATTTACACATACACACATCACACGCAGTTTATAAATTGGCCTCAGGCCTCAAAACAGATATATAATATATGGAAATGAACATATCAAAATGCTAAACTCTGTAATACTCACCTGTGCTGCCCCTGGGCAGGCGCGTAGCAAAACCACAAACACAAAGTCCAACAGAGGACTCAAAAATACAATACCGTGGGAATAAATCCAATACAAGCCCATGGTATATGAAAAACGAATACAACGCATAAAGAATGCTATCAAAACGAAAACCAACGCGGAAGCACCCAACCACGGAGTCGTAGGGACCAGGACTAGCAACTGGGCTCCTCTGGCGAGCTATCAACCTAAAACAAAAATATTACGACGGGTGGTGAGTCCAAGTGGACTCTGCGGGTATATAGAAAGATATGCATGGCAGAAAAGTAGTTAAAGCAGCTGTATAGAAACAACAGGATACAATCTCCATAATAATATCAGAAGTATGCATAACTGAAATAATAAAGGACTGTACATATCAGAAATCAGTCTATCATGATCATAATAGGTCTCGTACCATATGAGCAAGTGCAGGGTCAACAAACCATACCAAAAATACATCCTGTATGTGCATGTCAAACAAGTACAGCAAGTAAATGCAGCAAACACAATCAATGCACAAATGCATCATATGCACATGATGCAATGTCATGGTTACCCCTTAACTCCAGTCAAGTCACCGAGACAGGCGATACTGTGTCGGCCGAGTGGGTAGAGTTGTGACACTGTCAGCACTCTGCCATCACTGCTCCTGAGTGACCGAGTGGACAGGATGTTGGTTGAGTAAACACTCTGCCCCATGTATATATGGGGGAGATATCTCTCTCATCTTCTCTGGTTTATGGGTAGAGAAGGGATCCCTGCCTGCTACCACGCTCCGAAACCACTACCCCTGAGCGGACGAGCGGAGCAGTATAGAGCCAATGCACACACCCAGCGGTATCCACTAACCCATGAGTGGTCGTGTGTGCATATCATGTGTCGGAAGACGATAGGCTCAACCATAAGTGAGTCGCTGATCGCCGGCATGCAACAGTGCAGGTATGGTGCATGACTAACACATGCAACCCCTACCAGGTCATCGACACATAACTCAACTTATCATGCACAGGTCGTATGTATGCATCATAACCCCATCAATCCTATATCCAGATACACGTGCAAGTATGAGTAGAATCAACTAATGCAACCAAACAATAGTATGCTAATCCTATCCACATACTCATGCTCATACCAATGCTATACAGAATCAGATAATAAAATAAACGAGACTGTACAGAAGGAAATTTAGATCATATTCAAGGTCAAGCATAAGTATCAATCAGGATAACAAAACGGTAGCAGATAAAGGTCAATATTAGCATACTACATAAATAACAACTAGTCATGCATAAAGATAATGTAGATCTACAGATACAAGCAAGAAGTACCCGCCTCCAAGAGTGGAAGTCTGTATCAAACGAGATAGAACCACCCGCCAATAATAAGCAGTAATAAATCCAAGTCAAGTCCCTGTATCAAGGATGTATTTAATTAGCTATTACACATATATGATAATCAGCTAATTAATCTCCTAACCAACCCAAGGTTAACCTAATCATTTCATTTTCAGTTAATTTTATCCAATTAACTGATTGGTTCTTAATTAGCCCACGTAATTAAGGTTTAGATTCATTTTAAGTTATTTCATACCCCAGTTCGTCTAGCTTAATTTATTAGGTTTAAATTTCAACTTAAACCTGTCCTCAAACTAACCATCCATGGATCAACTAACAGTGTTCAATATAATTCTTCTAATTATAACTTAATCAAGATCATAATCCTAAAGCTCATAACTGCTCCTGAGTGACCGAGTGGACAGGATGCTGGTGGAGTAAACACTCCGCCCCATGTATATATGGGGGAGATATCTCTCTCATCTTCTCTGGTTTATGGGAAGAGAAGGGATCCCTGCCTGCTACCACGCTCCGAAACCACTACCCCTGAGCAGACGAGCGGAGCAGTACAGAGCCAATGCACACACCCAGCGGTATCCACTAACCCATGAGTGGTCGTGTGTGCATATCATGTGTCGGAAGACGATAGGCTCAACCATAAGGGAGTCGCTGATCGCCGGCATGCAACAGTGCAGGTATGGTGCATGACTAACACATGCAACCCCTACCAGGTCATCGACACATAACTCAACCTATCATGCACAGGTCGTATGCATGCATCATAACCCAATCAATCCTATATCCAGATACACGTGCAAGTATGAGTAGAATCAACTAATGCAACCAAACAATAGTATGCTAATCCTATCCACATACTCATGCTCATACCAATGCTATACAGAATCAGATAACAAAATAAACGAGACTGTACAGAAGGAAATTTAGATCATATTCAAGGTCAAGCATAAGTATCAATCAGGATAACAAAACGGTAACAGATAAAGGTCAATATTAGCCTACTGCATAAATAACAACTAGTCATGCATAAAGATAAAGTAGATATACAGATACAAGCAAGAAGTACCCGCCTCCAAGTGTGGAAGTCTGTATCAAACGAGATAGAACCACCCGCCAATAATAAACAGTAATAAATCCAAGTCAAGTCCCTGTATCAAGGATGTATTTAATTAGCTATTACACATATATGATAATCAGCTAATTAATCTCCAAACCAACCCAAGGTTAACCTAATCATTTTATTTTCAGTTAATTTTATCCAATTAACTGATTGGTTCTTAATTAGCCCACGTAATTAAGGTTTAGATTCATTTTAAGTTATTTCATACCCCAGTTCGTCTAGCTTAATTTATTAGGTTTAAATTTCAACTTAAACCTGTCCTCAAACTAACCATCCATGGATCAACTAACAGCGTTTAATATAATTCATCTAATTATAACTTAATCAAGATCATAATCCTAAAGCCCATAATTGCTCCTAAGTGACCGAGTGGACAGGATGCTGGTGGAGTAAACACTCCGCCCCATGTATATATGGGGGAGATATCTCTCTCATCTTCTCTGGTTTATGTGAAGAGAAGGGATCCCTGCCTGCTACCACGCTCCGAAACCACTACCCCTGAGCGGACGAGCGGAGCAGTATAGAGCCAATGCACACACCCAGCGGTATCCACTAACCCATGAGTGGTCGTGTGTGCATATCATGTGTCGGAAGACGATAGGCTCAACCATAAGTGAGTCGCTGATCGCCGGCATGCAACAGTGCAGGTATGGTGCATGACTAACACATGCAACCCCTACCAGGTCATCGACACATAACTCAACCTATCATGCACAGGTCGTATGTATGCATCATAACCCCATCAATCCTATATCCAGATACACGTGCAAGTATGAGTAGAATCAACTAATGCAACCAAACAATAGTATACTAATCCTATCCACATACTCATGCTCATACCAATGCTATACAGAATCAGATAACAAAATAAACGAGACTGTACAGAAGGAAATTTAGATCATATTCAAGGTCAAGCATAAGTATCAATCAGGATAACAAAACGGTAGCAGATAAAGGTCAATATTAGCCTACTGCATAAATAACAATTAGTCATGCATAAAGATAAAGTAGATCTACAGATACAAGCAAGAAGTACCCGCCTCCAAGAGTGGAAGTCTGTATCAAACGAGATAGAACCACCCGCCAATAATAAGCAGTAATAAATCCAAGTCAAGTCCCTGTATCAAGGATGTATTTAATTAGCTATTACACATATATGATAATCAGCTAATTAATCTCCAAACCAACCCAAGGTTAACCTAATCATTTCATTTTCAGTTAATTTTATCCAATTAACTGATTGGTTCTTAATTAGCCCACGTAATTAAGGTTTAGATTCATTTTAAGCTATTTCATACCCCAGTTCGTCTAGCTTAATTTATTAGGTTTATATTTCAACTTAAACCTGTCCTCAAACTAACCATCCATGGATCAACTAACAATGTTCAATATAATTCTTCTAATTATAACTTAATCAAGATCATAATCCTAAAGCCCATAACTCAGCTTATGGCAGAAATAACAGCACAAGCAGAGTGGAGCAGGGGTTTAGAGATCACCTTATGCAACAGGAATTCCTCAAACACACAGCTTCTCCAACCGAGCTAAGACCACAAATTCCAGATCAAACTGGAATCACCACAATTTCTCCACATAGCAAAGCTCAAACTCCAATCAATAGATCATATACTGATCAAGGATAGGGCAAAATCAGCAAATCTATCAATAGAATTAAAGCAACATAGCTAAATCCTCTTATCAGCTATATGTTCTGACAGAACACACCACGTATCAAACCATTACATCCACAACAACTCGTTACCTCTATTGGCAGGCCTTCACAACAACAAAGGATGAGGAAAAATAGATCCCAAGTCCAGTTTTAATTTCCGGAACCAACCTACTATCACACACAAGAATCAGTCTCTGATCCACTCCTCAACTCCATCCCTTCAACTCTGAGTCTAAAGCATGTATCAAGCTTACCTCAGATTCGTGGCCGCCCCATTCGAATCCAAGCATCCTGGCGATCCCTGGCGAGAAGCTGATCTCAGTGGCCGGCGGAGAAGATTCTCGAGTGTCGGCTCCGGTGATGATGTAGAGCTCCCGTGGGACAGCCGGCTGCGTCTGGATCGATCCAAGGTCAAGGGATCTTAAGGCGCGTGCGAGGTGGCGCCGGGCAGTTGAATCAAGAGAAGGGTTTAACTTGGGAAGAAGGGCGCCGACGATCGAAAGGGTGAAGAAGCTCATCGGCTGTGGATCGAGAGAGAGAGCTGTGACTAGGGTTTGTGGAGAAGGAAGGCAGTGGAAGAAAGGGAGGTCGGCGTTGCTGCGGGCGAATGAAGAGGGAATCGGGGAGTTGGGTTTGCTGCTAGGTCACGCGAGCGAAGGAGAAGTCCAGGGCAGCTTTATTGTGGGCACATATGCATTTAAGTCCCTGCTTCCTTCCTAATTTCAACTGAGTCCCTAGTTTCGAGTTTTTAGCAGTTAACCCCTCTAAATTCTGCTCTATTGCATCCAGACCCTCGATTGAAGTTTTAAGCCCCTTTAGACATCAAAATATTTTGTTGTATTCCATTCTACTCTCCGAAATTTTTGTCTAAGGGCCCGATATCCCTAGGTGGTTTTCTGAAAAATTTTCTGGGCGAAATAAAAGTGTCGGATTTAACACATTGATTGGTCACCCTTGATCCATCGACGGAACCATTCATTAATCCGTCGACTGATCAACCTTTTCTGTTAACTAAACCACTTAAATCCTGCAACATGCACAAGATTAGAATAAGATATTAAAGTGCATAAATAGGATGGACAGATATGTTAAATACCGAGTTTTAGGGGGTTAAATGGAAAAATTTGAAATATAATGGCTTAGTTGTAATTTACTAAACTTTAAGGGCTTATTTGCAAAATGCCGAAACAATAATATAAACCCTAAATCCCCTCATCCTGATTCAGTTTTTCCCCGTCCACTTCGGTTCTACTCCGACGCCGCACACACCGCAACCCTAGTCGACGCCCGACGCCGCAGCGAGGGACGCCGCCGTCGAGCCCTCTATTCTCCTTCTCCTCCTTCCTCTTCTCCTTCAAGAGATCCGGTGCCCACCTAGTCGCGTCGTACTCGCGGTGTTCGCTCCAGTCGTCACTCGCTGAATATAATGTTATAACTAATATAACATCTGAAATTATTTGACTCCAATTATTTCTTTCTAAATTTCATCTTATGGCAAAAAATAAAAATTTCATCTTATGGCAAAAAATAAAAATTTGATATGACAATATTAGAGCAACGTAGCTTACAACCAATCCAATCTTTATGCACGTATAAAATATATAAAAATTAATTTTCATTTTATTTGAAAACATATAACAACTCAACAACTATCTATTTCTTATATTTCTATAGAAAGTCAAATTATTAATATCTTTACTAAATTATTATTCAAATAGCATTTTAATATACTAATGATCAAACTCAATATTAATTAAATTATTATTAGGATATAATAATTATTAGGATAAATCTTATTTTTATTAATATTTCAATTTACCAAATATTATTAATCTGTCCATGGTTCGAATATACTATGGAAGCCTCCTCCCAAGGTACGATGTGGTGGTAGAGAAGTAAAAGGTGGAATTGTTATTTTAGCTGTCTTTTAGTCCATGTCCCATAAGAATTTAGAAGGAGGTAAATCACGATTATCATTGGTATGGTATGGCGTCTGGGATCGAGAGGATTAAAACCAGTAGATCAGGATTTTATCCCCGTATGTAACTAGCGACCTTTAAACCTGTGACTCCGAAATAAATGGTCAGATGTCTTACCATCTGATCTAGCCCATGGAGACATGATGTCGTGGTAAAGAGGCAAGATACGATGCGGTGGTAGAGAGGCAACATGCTTTTCCAAACAACTTTGATTCTTGCATAGGATACTACGACGCCCAAACTATTAGTGATACTAAGATGTCACATTAAAAGTATCCTACTTATATAAAATTGAATTATCCATCTTAAAATTAATCAAATCACAAAAATTAAATATCTACTATTAAAAAAATTACATAGGGACAAACCCAATTATTAATAAATATTTATTATTACCTTATTCACTTTATCTCCGTTATCTTTTCTTTGCAATTCACAATAAATGATGACTCCTCTAAAGTGGCTCGGCGTTACTTAATAGGAAGATAAATCATTAAAAAAACATCCACTAAGAATAACACATATAAGGATTGAGAAAATTAAGGAATCTTATATTTATTGACGGTAATAGTTGTATAAGAATCAGTTCGTGACGACGACGTTCGATTTCTCTCACACCTCTTCCATAATACTATCAGCTTGCTCGTCAGATTTTGCCCTTTCGAGGTGTTCCCCCTACCTTCTCTTTTTCTAAAAAAAAATACTTACTGTCATAGGTATAGTTGAGATGATAAAGAATTTATAAATTATTATTAGAGGTTTTAGATTTTAATCATGAAATTGATGGGACGTAAATTTTTACATTCTGTATAAAAAATCTTTTCTCTCAATCTCATCTTTTTAGTTATTATGATTTATTTTTATCGTATTGATTATGGAATGGATTGACGAGAATATTAAGGATGAGTACTTTATTTTTTTTCTCTATAAAAAATACTCTCTTTTTCACTATTTTTTTAGAGAGAAAAAACGAAGGGAGGACTAAGACACTGCCCGGAGGAACAGGAAGAAACGCACCCATCATCGGTTGTAGGTTGTCAAGTTCAATTCAGCAGCAGCATGACAGCCCACTCAATTAATGTATCATTAATTCCCTTCCTCTAAGCGAGCAGACGGTCCTCGTCAAATCAGCCACCGATGCAAGTCTCCATTGAAAAATAAAAAATCACAGTAAACCTCTGTGACCGACGCCCCGCCACCATCTTCCAATCCGCTTTCTTCCCGTGTCCCATCCGCATCAGAAGAGAAGTGGAGGAGGAAAAGTCCAACTGTTATCATCTCCTTCCCTCTTGGTAAATTATTAGTCTTCTTCCACCCGAGAAACTTTGTCGAATTCTCGTTAACCATCGCAAGTTTCCTCAAGGCCCGTTTCCAGCCGCATCCAACGGTGGCTGTCAGAGTCCCCATCGCGGACCAATTCGTTCCCCAAGTCATGACTCAACGCACAAGTCTGACCACAGAGCGCCGTGTCATCTCGGCCAAACGCGACAATCACTTCTTCTCCATCTCCTTCTTCTTCTTCTTCTCCTGGTTTCGCCGTCCATCTCCAATAGTGTTGAAGGAGAGAGCCCAGGTGGTGATCCGATGAGATCTGGGGGCCTAAAGCTGTTACCGTTGCGTAAAAAAATGCCATTTTTACCTTCCCCTCTTCCGCTGTGGCTGTCTTCTCTGCTGCTCGTCGGTTTTTTTCCCCATCGCCAGACCAGAGGACGTCGCCCTGGGATCGACCCTCAGTGCGTCGAGCAACTCCTCCTGGGCGTCCCCCGACGGCAGTTTCTCCCTCGGCTTCATCTCAGATCCCGATAATCCCTCGCTCTACCTCGCCGCCATCACCTTCTCCGGCGGTGTTCCTGTGTGGAGCGCCGGAGGCGCCTCTGTCGACTCCGGAGCCTCCCTCCAGCTTCGCTCGGACGGCGACCTCCGCCTCGTCAACGGCTCCGACGTTGTCGTTTGGCAGTCGAACACCGCCGGCCGAGGTGTTTCCTCCGCGGCCCTCGGAAACAACGGCAACTTCGTGCTCAGCAATTCCACCGGCGGCGACGTTTGGGACAGCTTCCGTAACCCGATGGACACCATTCTCCAGTTGCAAAGCTTTACCTTTCGCCAAGTCCTGCGTTCCGGCGACTACACTTTCTCCCTTGGCCGGACAGGAAACCTAACCCTCCTCTGGAACGGTACTATTACCTACTTCAACAAAGGGTTCAATTCGACCTTCACCGCCGCCCAAAACCTAACCTCCCCCTCTTTGACCCTCCAATCCAACGGCATCGTCTCGCTCAACGACCCCTCGCTCGCCACCTCCGTCGCGATCGCTTACAGCAGCGACTACGGCGAGAGTGGCGCCTTGATTCGGTTTCTGAAGCTGGATTCCGACGGAAACCTTAGGGTTTACACCGCCGTCAGTGGTAGCGACACGGTCACGGAGCGATGGTCGGCCGTGGAGGACCAGTGCGAGGTCTTCGGATGGTGCGGCAACATGGGCATCTGCAGCTACAACAACACGTCGCCCATCTGCGAGTGCCCCTCCCTGAATTTCGATCTCGTGGATCCAAACAACCCCCGCAAGGGTTGCCAACGACGGACGGAGATCCAGGATTGCCCTGGCAACTCCACCATGTTGGATCTTCCCCACACCCAATTCTTAACCTTCCCGCCGGAGATCTACGCGGAGCAATTTTTCGTCGGCATCACCGCCTGCCGGCTCAACTGCCTCTCCGGCAGTTCCTGTGTCGCTTCCACCGCGCTAGCCGACGGCTCTGGTTTCTGCTACTTGAAGGTCTCAAATTTCGTGAGCGGCTATCGGTCCACGGCCCTCCCGAGCACTTCCTTCGTCAAAGTCTGCGCCCCGGCGCTCCGCAATCCCTTCTCCTCTCCGACGGAAATCCACTCGGAATCATCAAAGCTCAGGGCATGGCTCGTGGCCGTCCTCATCGTCGCCACAATCTCTGGTTTGATACTCCTCGAGTGGGGCCTATGGTGGCTCTTCTGCCGTCACAACGCCAAGTACGGGCCTTCGTCGGCGCAGTACGCCCTCCTGGAGTACGCCTCGGGCGCCCCTGTTCAGTTCTCCTTCCGCGAGCTGCAAAGGAGTACCAAGAAATTTAAGGACAAATTGGGCGAAGGCGGATTCGGCGCCGTCTACAAGGGCGTCCTCGCCAACCGAACCCCCGTCGCCGTGAAACAACTCGAAGGGATCGAGCAGGGCGAGAAGCAGTTTCGGATGGAGGTCGCCACCATCAGCAGCACCCACCACCTCAACCTCGTCCGTCTCATCGGATTCTGCTCCGAAGGCCGGCACCGTCTTCTTGTATATGAGTTCATGAAGAACGGCTCCCTCGACGGCGCCCTCTTCTCCGGCGACGCGTCCGGGAAACTACCGTGGCCCGCCAGGTTCAGCGTCGCGGTCGGGACCGCCAAGGGAATCACTTACTTGCACGAAGAATGCCGGGATTGCATCGTCCATTGCGACATCAAGCCGGAGAACATCCTCCTCGACGAAAACAACACGGCGAAGGTTTCCGATTTCGGGCTGGCGAAGCTGGTGCACCCGAAAGATCACCGGCAGCGGACGTTGACCAGCGTCAGGGGAACCAGGGGCTACCTGGCGCCGGAGTGGCTCGCCAATCTCCCCATCACCTCCAAGTCCGACGTCTACAGCTACGGGATGGTGTTGCTGGAGATCGTCAGCGGCCGGCGCAACTTCGACGTCGCCGACGACACCGACCGGAAAAAGTTCTCTATATGGGCTTACGAGGAGTTCGAAGAGGGGAGAGTGGGGAACATCATGGACAAGAGGCTGAACGAGCAGGAGGTGGACATGGAGCAGCTGGAGAGAGCGGTCATGGTGAGTTTCTGGTGCATCCAAGAGCAGCCGTCGCACAGGCCGTCGATGGGGAAGGTGGTGCAGATGTTGGAAGGGGTCTTGGAGATCGAGAGGCCTCCTGCTCCCAAGGTCACGGATGGTTCCATGCCTGTTCCAACCACCACTAGTAGTCTGGGTACTAGTGCGAGTGTTTTCGAGGCTTACTCTCCGGCGGCGCCACCCTTGTCGAGCATATCGCAGTCGATGACCAGCTTGTCGTCGATTTCCAAGAGGGATCCGGAGAAGGCGACGTTGTCGCTCCTCTCCACCGATATTTCTTCACTGTAACTAAGCCATGAACTTGGAAAAATAAATTAGGCATTTTAATGGACTTCAAAAATTAAAATTATCAAAAAATTATCCTATGATTTGTTCTAATAATACTTTTAGTAGTTTATTTTTCAAAACATCCAGACAGTTTTTCATAATTTAATTTTAAAATAATAAATTATAATTCGAATATAATGTAGATAATTTCATTTTCCTTCATCCTATATATCTTTTATTGTTTTTATCTTATATATCTCTTTAAAATGAATGTTTTTTCAAAATAATTATAAATAAATATATAAAATATATAAAATAGAGATAAAAGATAAAAGAAATATATAAAAAATAAAGAAAATATAAATATAAATAAATATATTATAAATGAATTATATTATATATAATATTTTTTAAAATATAAAATATATTATAAATATATAATGTATACATAATAATTACATTGAATTATACACAATAATATACAATATATACATTATATTTCATTTATAATATATTCATTTATATTTTTATATTCTTTATCTCTTTAAATATTTTCTTTATCTTTTTCTCTATTTTATATATTTATTTATGATTATTTTGAAAAAAAATAATTTTGAATATTAAAGAGCATGTTATTCTTGGATTTCAGACCCAATGATATCCAAAATCGATTTTTAATTTTAAAGGACATGATATTCTTAAATAATTTCAATCGGACTTTTATTTTAATTTTTATTTTATATATTTCTAATATATACTATTCTAGAAACTTTATTTCTTTTTTTATATTTTATATATCTTTTCTCATTTTTATTTCTAGAAACTTTATTTTTTTTCAGGCCCAAAGAGAGTGAAATGAATTATTTCAGGTGCTCTTTGGGTCTGAAATAAAATATTTCAGGCTCATAAAATCATATATAATGTATATTGTGTATATTTCAGGCTCGGAGGGACATGGTTCCCCTCACTCGAGAGGATAAAAAAAGGTCAGCTTTGTAACAACAAATGGCATTTACTGTTATAATGTCATGTCATTCAGGTTACATAATGCAGGAGCAACCTATCAGTGGATGATGGATAAGGTATTTCGACACCAGATCGAAAGGAATATTGAAGTGTATGTGGATGACTTCTAGGTCAAGACGGAGAAGGGGAAGGACATGATTGCCAATTTGGAATAGACATTCGCTACCATGACGGCCAATGGACTGAAACTAAACCCTGCTAAATGTTTGTTTGGGGTAAAAAGTGGACGGTTCCTCGGGTACATGGTAATGGAGAGAGGAATTGAGGCTAATTCTGAGAAAGTGCAATCTATCCTCGACATGCCATCTCCTCGTAATTTCAAAGACGTGCAGCGGCTTAACGGAAGAATTACAGCCCTATCCCAATTCATATCCAGATCTGCTGACAGAACTTTACCTTTCTTCAAAATTCTAAGGAAAGCAGTCAAATTCGAATGGAATGATCAATGCGAGATGACTTTTACAGATTTAAAAGCATACCTCTCTGAACTCTCCATCCTATACAAGCCGCTGGGAGGAGAGACGTTGTTTGTCTACTTGTCTGTAGCTAAACAAGCTGTAAGTTCTACATTTATTCGCAAAAAAGACAATACTCAGTATCCTATCTATTTCTTTGGGCACCTCCTAAAAAAGGCAGAGACTCGATATATTACCCTGGACAAATCGGCATATGCCTTAGTATTGATGGCACTAAGGTTAAGACCATATTTTTTAGCGCATCCCATCATGGTGCTTACTAACAGTCCACTCGGGCGTATCCTCACAAATCCGGAGACCTCAGGATGATTAATCAAGTGGACGACAGAGTTAAGTAAGTATGAAATTAAGTACCATCCCCGAACATCTATCAAAGCTCAGGTGCTAGCCGACTTTATGCTCGAAGCTGCCCCAGAACATGAAGCTAGTGAAGTATGGAAGATTTATGTTGATGGCTCATCCAATAACAAGTATAGTGGGGTCGGGGTTCTGATGATTTCTCCTAGGGAAGACGTACTACAATTATCCATCTGACTCAACTTCCAAGCCACAAATAATGAAGCCGAGTATGAGGCAATACTAGCTAGGCTTCAAGCAGCTAAGCAAGTGGGGGCTACTTGAGTTATGTTGCATTCAGACTCTCAGCTCGTGGCTCAACAGTTAAAAGGAGAGTTCGAAGTTAAGAATGAACACCTGCAAAGGGATGTGGCTATATATGAGCAACTGAAATCTTCTTTTACTGAAGTCATTCTGCAGAAGATATCTCGAGTGAATAATGTCAAGGAAGACGAGCTAGACAAATTTGTGAGCTACCTTGCACTATGGACGCTGAAAGAGCCTAGTGTTCTGGAAGGAGTCGTGGCCTAGATCAAAGAAGAAGCTGCTGACACTGTACTACCTGACTGGAGAGAACCTTATGTGGAATTCTTATGCAATGGAGCAGTGTCAGCGAGTAATAAGGAAGCTCGACTTTTCCATGGCAGGACTCCCAGATTCACGTTGGTCGGAGAACAGTTGTATTAAAGAGCATTTGCCCGACCGTTGCTCAAGTGTATTGGTCTAGAGGAGGTTGATTACATCATGCGGGAGGTATACGAAGGCATATGTAGAAGTCATATTGGGGGAAATCCATGGCCAGAAAGATTATTCTGGCCGGATATATTTTGGCCCACGTTGCAAGCGGATTCTACTAAATTTGTTGTCGGGTGCGAAGCCTATCAAAAGCATCAACATATTACTCAACGTCCGACTGAACTACTTCGAGCCTCAATTGTCTCATGCCCCTTCGCTCAGTGGGGGATCGACATTGTGGGTCTTTTCCCAATCGGACCTCAACAAAAGAAGTTTCTATTGGTATTAGTAGACTATTTCTCCAAACGGGTCGAGACTGAACTGCTCACGCGTATCACGGAAGTCGCCGTGATGAAGATCCGTGGAAAGACATAGTTTGCAGGTATGACATTCCTTATAAATTGGTATCGGATAACGACAGACAGTTTGCAGAGCGCAAACTCAGAAAGTGGTGTGAAAGACTAGGTATTCACCAAGTCTTCACCTCAATCGCTTATCCTCAGGGCAACGGCCAGGCAGAAGTGGTCAACCGGGAGATCATTTGAGGGCTCAAGATAAAGTTGGACCATGTCGGAGGTAGCTGGGTCGAAGAACTCCAGAGTGTCTTGTGGTCGTACCGTAATACCCCCAAGGAAGGGACTTGTCAGAGTCCCTTCAATTTGGTATATGGCGCGCAAGCGGTGATTCCTGTGGAAATAGGCGATGAGTCAATCCAACGTCAACACTACAGCAAGGAAGATAATGATCAAGAATGACTAATCGACCTAGACCTGGTGATAGAGGTGCGAGACAAAGCATCTACCCGACTAGCTGCGTACCGCCAACGTATGCAACAAGTGTACAATCGTCGAGTGATTACTTGGACTTTCTAAGTCGGGGATAAGGTCTGAAAAAGAACCAAACTAGTTGGCGACACTAGGAAGCTCGAGCCTTAATGGAGTGGACCTTACATTATTGTCAAAAAGCTTGCACGAGGTAGCTATTATTTACAAGATGCTGAAGGAAAAAAGGTTGGAGAGGCCATGGAATGCAAGTCACTTCCAGCCGTATCGCACCCGGTGAGCCAAGTGAGTAACACATGTATTTGTAAGGCAATTTGTATTTCGTTGAAGCTTGAGTAATTAAAGAAACAGAAGATATGTCTCACCAAGACCAAATGGAAGAGTTCAAGATCCTACCATCTTGAGGCGCCGAGGATGCCCAAGATGTGTAGACCTGGCCGAGGTGTTGAGGATGTCCGGACGGGAGCATCCCAAGTTCCTACTATCTTGAGATGTCGAGGATGTCCAAGATGTGTAGACCTGGCCGAGGTACTGAGGATGTCCGACCGGAAGTAGCCCAAGCTCCTACAATCTTGAGGTGCCGAGGATGCCCAAGATGTGTAGACCTAGCCGAGGTGTTGAGGATGCCTGATAAGTACCATTTTTGTGATTATTTTAGATGTTAAAATCCATGTTTGACCTATATTTTTATTGCTTATTTGTGATTTTACCCTAGGTTTTAGGATTTCCTCTTATTTTGGACTTAATTGCAAATTTACACAATTTTTGGATTATTTGGCCACTAATTTTCTGATATATTTTTGTAGGCATGAAAGGATCCTGGACCTAGGGTATACTGGGTCAAACTTGAGTCGGATGTGAACCGGATCGAATTATCAAGCCTACGATTAATCCGGGCCGTCCGATTCAAGAGCGGCTAGATCTGAGCCATCCGGGACGATCTGAAGCAATCCGAGCTAGGGTTAGGGTTGATCAAGCTCTATGATCAAGATCTGAAGGATTCATCCCAATCAGAGCTAAATCAACCGTTGGATCAAGCAAGGAGGGCTCTAGAGCGTCCATTCACAGATAGAGTTGATCTGGACCATCCGTTGCATATTTGGAGGATCCGAGCTACCACAAGGCAGATCCTGACCTCAGATCATCATCATAAAAGTTTGTCTCAAATCAGAGCAAGATCTACCGTTGGATTTCATCAAAGCAATCTGAGCCGTTCATTTGTTTCTATTTAATCAGAAATGCGCCCGCAGCTTTCCTCGTTGCGTCTTCCTCGCCGTACTGTTCATCTTCTTCGAGTTCTTAGTTTTTCCGTAGTTTTCTTCATCCAAAGGGGCGCGACCCCTTAATTTCTCCATTTGATCGTTATCTGAGTCCTTGGAAGATAGCTAGGATCGAGATTTCAGCTCAATTGGCATCAGAACAAGGGAGTTTGAGGGTTTCGGCATCCTTGCTACCCAATCGATTGTGTTTCGACCACAAGCCACCTTCGACCATTTGAGCTGCTTGTAGGGGTTCTCAGGTGAGCTCAGAGGGTCTTCAATTCACAACCGCAAGCCATCCATCGAGACAAGAGCGATTGGACTGGAATTTCTTCCAGCTGATTCAGTTGAGCAGAGTGATCGATTGAAGCTGTTCTTCCACCGATTTGCTGTGCCTAGGGGTTCGAAGCCGGCTCTTGATTGACAACCAAGAAGATTTCGAGCTTAGGGAGAGTTGAGGAGTAGTTTAAATTGGTTAATTTGAGTTTTCTAGCTGTAATCTCATTTCAACTTCATGTTCCTGTTTTGGAATTTGTGTTTAGCTGCTGTAATTTTGTTTCTGATTGGTTTCTGCTTAATTAGGATTCAAATCTTCTAGTTCAACAGCTAGGGAATGTTTGTAGTGGATAATTGCTTTTAATTATAGTTTAGTTGTTGCTTAATCCTTCCGTATCAGTTTTATCTCTGTTTTCAGCTTGCGTTTCAATTCAGCTGTAGCTGTGTATCAACTTGGTTTCTGCAATTATTTCAAGTTCAGTTTGTTTATGTATTTCATCCCTGAAAATTGGATATCATGTGTAGTATGCTAAGGCAAAAGGTTTGAATTTTCCTCGCATATAAATCAATTCTGAATTGAGCTTTACTTCTGAAATTTTGTTCAGTGGTGTATGAGGTTCCTGCTGTAAGTTTCATGCGTGTATCATTCCTGTTCATGCATATCAAATTGTAATTTTGCATTGGAGTGAAAGGAAACTTTGGCACTGACCTTGTATCAATTTTTGGCACATAGATTTCTTCCTTTTGGTATCAAGTTGTTCATTTCTGAAGTATCAAGTCATAGATTCTGCATTTAATCTATTTCAGCACTTGCATCAAAATCTGCATCAGATTCTGCAAAACTTGGCAGATTCAATTCCATCTGTGTTCAATTATTAGTTCCGAAATTGAAATCAATTGAATTGAATTCTTAGGAACCAAATGTGGCTATTAGTTTGGAGCAAAAGATTTCAGTTGTTGTGTGGCTTTAACATCCAATTCAGTTGCTGAATCTTACATGCTACCCTTGCATTTCTGCATTCCTGCACACCACCTCAATGATAGCTGACATTCATTTCTGAACTTCTTGGTTTTCATGCTTCTGCACTTTGAATTTTTGCATTCGAATTTCTGAGCTTGATTCTGAATTCTTGCATTCGAATGGCTGCATTCATGGACAGCTTGAATTTGTGTAATTTCTGCAGAAACATGCTTCTGCAATCTGAATTCTGCAGCCCAACTCCTTGTTCTGAATTCTTGCTTCCAAATCTGAGTTTCTTCACTCATTTGTGCATATGTTAACTAGTGGCTTGTCTTCCAAGGGGATTGGTCATTTAAACTTCAGAGTTGGCAGTCCACAATTCCTGTGTCAATAGCGAATTTCAGCCTATTAGCAGTGTTCTCTTGCGTGTCAACTGCTGAAATTCTGCATTTGGTATCAAGCGCAGGTTTGGATGTGCTTGATGCAAAGTTTAAGGTGGTTCTTAGTGAGCTATTGTGTTTGAAAGTGGTTAGAGTTTCATTCGGACAATTCTGAGCTTCCTTACAATTGTTTGTTTTGAGATTTGGTAGCTAGCTTGAATTGTGCCAAGTTTGATTGTCTCGCCCTTTTGATTAAATTATAACTTGTCGTTTCCTTCATTTTAACTGTTATTTCATTTCCAAGTGAAACAAAACCCAAATATTCATTTGAAACCCGAAAACACAAACGACACATAAATACAAGCGTGATTCAAACAAACCTCAACTAGTCCCTGAGAAAAATACGACCTGTGGCCCCTATATTACATTTTCATGATTTTGATTGTAAAAAGGGTTTCCAGTTTTCATTTATATATTTAAATTGATGGACCCACATTCGTGACAGTATATTTTGGGCCCGTCAATGCCCGACCGAGAGCAACCCAAGATCCTACCATCTTAAGGTGCCGAGGAAGCCCAAGATGTGTAGACCTGGTCGAGGTGCCGAAGATGCCCGGCGGGAGCAGCCCAAGCTCTTACCATCTTGAGGTGCCGAGGATGCTTAAGATGGGTAGACCTGGCTGAGGTGCTAAGGATGCCCGGCGGGAGCAACCCAAGATCCTACCATCTTGAGGTGTCGAGGATGCCCAAGATGTGTAGACATGGCTGAAGTGTTGAGGATGCCCCGCCGAGACCAACCCAAGCTCCTATCATCTTGAGATGCCCAGGATGCCCAAGATGTATAGACCTGGCTGAGGTGCTAAGGATGCCCTGCTGGGATCAACCCAAGATCCTACCATCTTGTGGTGTCGAGGATGCCCAAGATGTGCAGACCTGGCCGAAGTGCCGAGGATGTCTAACCGGGAGCAGCCCAAGCTCCTACCATCTTGAGGTGCCGAGGATGTCCAAGATGTGTAGACCTGGCTGAGGTGTCGAGGATGCCCGGCCAGAAGTAGCCCAAGATCCTACCATCTTGAGGTGTCCAGGATGCCCAAGATATGTAGACCTGGTCAAGGTACTGAGGGTGCCCGGTCGGAAGCAGCCCAAGCTCCTACCATCTTGAGGTACTGAGGATGCCCAAGATGTATAGACCTGCCCGAGGTGCCGAGG
The DNA here is from genome assembly GCA_024364735.1 of Boesenbergia rotunda. Taxonomy (NCBI): domain Eukaryota; kingdom Viridiplantae; phylum Streptophyta; class Magnoliopsida; order Zingiberales; family Zingiberaceae; genus Boesenbergia; species Boesenbergia rotunda. The sequence goes on along the minus strand of JAGFNQ010002580.1, from coordinate 112,041 downwards.
ATGCCCGACCTAGAGCAGCCCAAGATCCTACCATCTTGAGGTGCCCAGGATACCCAAGATGTGTAGACCTGGCCGAGGTGATGAGAATGCTCGGTCGAGAGTAGGCCAAGCTCCTACCATCTTGAGGTGTCGAGGATACCCAAGATGTGTACACCTGGCCGAGGTGATGAGGATGCCCAGTCGAGAGTAGCCCAAGCTTCTACCATCTTGAGGTGCTGAGGATGCCCAAGATGTGTTGACCTAGGCGAGGTGCTGAGGATGTCCGGCCGAGAGCAACCTAAGATCCTACTATCTTAAGGTGCCGAGGATGCCCAAGATGTGTAGACCTGGGCGAGGTGCTGAGGATGTCCGGCCGGGAGCATCCCAAGATCCTACCATCTTGAGGTGCCGAGGATACCCAAGATGTGTAAACCTGGTCGAGGTGCTGAGGATGCTCAGCCAGGAGCAGTCCGAGATCCTACCATCTTGAGGTATCAAGGATGCTCAAGATGTGTAGACCTAGCCGAGGTACTGAGGATGTCAGGTCCTGTTCTTGTTGGCACAGGAGAACAAAAATGCACCAAGCACCTGCCTCCTCCTTAATATTAGACTTCACGGTTGCAAATAAATTTATAAGGGGGAAGCAAGAGGCAACATGCAATATAGTCACAATTCATAAGATGTAAAGCAAAGTGCAGAAGGTAAAAATATTTCATTTAAAAGATTGGTCTTACATACTCAAGGACATTCCAAAAAAAAAAGAAAAAATATACAAAGACAAGCGATACTATAGCTCCTTCTCCTCCGCTGAGAGCTCCTCCCAAACTCGGCTGACACTGAGGAAGCCCGGGTCAGTATCTGACTTCAGTGCATCGGCTTGCCGAAGTTGTTGGACAACTCCATTGAAGCCCTGCTTAAGCCGCTTTAACACTTGGTCGACCAAAATATCGCCAAATTCCTCATATTGGAGAAATTTGGCCTTGAATGCCGCCTTTGCCTCCGCCCGTCGAGACACCACGTCAGCCTTGCAGTTCTTCAATTTTTCTAAAGCTCGATCTCGAGCAATCTTTAGCTTAGCTGCATCAGAGGATACTTGATCCCGGGCTGCCAGTGCCTCCTCGAGCTGATCAGAGGTGGTCGAGAGATGTAACTTGGTCCACCCGACGTCCTCTTATAGATCAGATATGTGAGCAGCGACAACTTGTATCACTGTTTCCGCCTTTGCCAGCTGGTTCGCCTGCTCTTTAATCTGACCATTAAGAGCCTCGGTTGATGACTCTAAGAGATGGGTGTCTTCCAATAGCCTCGTCTCCTGAGATTGGAGTCGCCCCTTCTCTTGAGTCAATTGACTCACCTCTACATATAGTGTTGTCGCTCTCTCTGATAGAAAGCGTTTTCAGTGGCGGGCACTGTGCAGAGACGACTCGGAGGCCAAAAGGGTGTCCAGGCAGTGGTCAGCCTTGGTTCGAAGATCTCTACTAACCTCCGCCTGCATCTGACCTTCCTCATAAGTTCGGTAAACTTCCGCCTCTAATTCTATTATTTGTTGGCGCAAGGCATCAGTTTCCTGCTCAGGGGACATTTGACGGTCAAGAAGAAGACAGTTGGAAGTGGCCTGACACAACAAATAGTAGAGGTCAGAAAAGAAGATAACAGTAACAAGAGCGGACATGAATTTTACCTTTAGGAGCGATTCATATAGGCTCACGATCACCCTAGCCGAACTCACCCCTCGAAGGGATTCGAGGCGTTCTCTGGTCCTCTCCCTCATGCCCTCTAGGCTCATCAAAGAAGCCACACCGGAAGTAGCATTGGGGGGGGGGGGGGCGCGGGGGAGGCCGGATGACTCGGTGCTTCGGACGGCATGACGGAGGAGCCTGGAACACCATCGTCGGTGCTGGAGGATGCTTTCCTAGAAAGGTGGCTCTCTGGTAAAGGCTCCTTAAACTCCACGGGTTGGGCAACCAATGAGGTCACTCTCTTAGCCGTCTAGACCTTCCGGCGCAGATAGACGCTCGTGAACTTGAGCTCTTCTGATCTAGCCCTCTTGCCTTTGAGACTGCCGTGAGAGTCAGGAGCTTTAGGTGAAGGATGACAAGAGTGGACCTCCCAGGCAATCGATTCAACCTCAGCTCGGGGCTCTGCCATAGGAGGTGGCACCCTCCGATGACGTTTGGAAAGGGGAATCGTATCCTCTTCTTCCTCCAGGACTGCGGGAGAAGCCTGGGTTAAGCGGGTTCTCCTCTTTTGGGTGGAGGGGGAACCAATCGCTTCGAGGGGGAGACTGGTAGCTCACTCTCCTCGTCCTCCTCATCGGGAAGGGCAAGTCGTCTTCGTCCGAAGAGGAGGGAGTATGCTTTCCCAGTTGGCTCTGTCACCGACATAGGAGCTTAAGCCGGTGGTTCCTCATCACCACTTCCCGCCCCAACGGGAACAGGAGAAGGGTTGACTTTCTGAGCGTCAGGTAGCTTTGGGGTAGTCAGCTCTTGGTCTTGAGTCTGCTCGGAATCCTCGGAAGGCTCGACTGTTGGGGCTATAGGAGTTGGAGGAGGGGGCCCGCTTATCTACCAACTCCCATTTGAGATGCTTGCTCATAGCCCGGGAAGGCGCTTTCATCTTCTCTTTTTATAGGGAAGGAGCAGCTATCATGTGAAGAAATTGATGCACGACGCGTGGATGATGAGAACTGTAAATTTCAAGGTGTCGCAGTTCATTATAGTCGTTGGTTGGTATAACCTAACTAAGCGTGTCGAAGGGAAATCACATAGAAAGGACCCTGTCACGTGGCAGGAATCCGTTCGTAGGAAAACTCTCTCACCGTTAATATACCCTAGGCACCCTTAATGGGTGTTGGACAGTCATCACTACAGGGCCTTGGAAATCATAAATACTCTTGGATTAACTCAAATGATTGCATCGGGCCAAGTGACGAATGGTTCGATTCCTAGGACCCAACAAGTCGTTAAGGAAGAAGGAATGGTAATATGGGCCCTGCAGATACTGCGCTTCCCCTCATTGTGCCACCAAGCTAATCAGCCAACCCCACTTTCTTCGATTAGACTTAAAGGGGGGACTTGTGATAGGGATGAGCAATCAGGGGGGACACGTGGCACGGGAAAGCTACGTGACAGAGCCCACCAAGCTAGTGATCCTAGGTCAGACCAGGGGCTCGTTTTCCCGAAATTATTTTGGGAGAATGGAGGAAGGCCCCCGAGGTCAGACCGAGGATCGAGCTCTCGAGACTATCTGGGAGAATAGAGGAAGGCCCCCGAGGTCAGACCGGGAGATAAGACTCCGAGACTGACTCGGGAGAGTGGAGCCTGAATAGTCACGTAGGGATAAGAGAGTAAAACTTCAAGTACCCTCCCTTCCTTCTAGAACAGGAAAGTCAGCAGGTAATTATTACTTGTAACACATGGTAATGAGGGCCTTAATAGTCACGGTGGCCATTACCAGAGGAGAACAGTTGTCAAGTAACTAATGACTAGGAAATGTGGAGGATGAGGTGGGGATACGTGGGGGTAAAGCGTCAGGTATATAAGATGCTTCGGCACCTAAGTAAAGGGGGTAAGCTCTCAGAACTCGAATACTTGGATTCCTCGTTTTTCCTTGCTAAAAGGAGTTCTGATTTGAGCTTCGGAGAGGGCTCCATCGGAACTTCTTCCGGTGCATCCCCTTTACGCTCGTGTTAACTTCACAGGCGTCGACATCTTCTTCCCGTAGTCGTCATCGTGGGTTGTACTTTGGCGATTCGTCATCCCTGTCGTTCACTTCTCGAATAAGAGATTATATTACTTATATAACTTTTTTGGGTTCAAAATTTTGAGTTAGATTGAGTTGATTGAGAGACTTCACTAGATTTTATTTTAAATCAACATAATTAAGTTTAATTGTAGATGGAGCCACAAGAGCTTTAATAAAAATCTATTCAATTTCTATATGTTTCATTCTAAAATGATGTATAAGATTTAGTTATGGATGAAATATTTATTTCTTGCCCAGATAAGATTGCCACTTAAAATTTGTTCTTTTGTTAGGGATAGAGTTGTCTTCGACATTTTCTCTATCTAGGATGGGTTGCCACTTAAAAAATGTTCTTATAATTACAAACAGAATCGTCTCCGACCTTTTCTCCATTTAGGGCATGATTGCTACTTAAAATCTTTTTCCTCTATCAGAGAAGGAGTCTCCTTCGATATTTTTCTTAGTGCAATCAACTTCTAGGATTTCGATGTTCAATAATATATCAATGTTGGGTCAGGTTGACCAAGTGTTAATCTAAATATAATTTGATGTTTGGAAGAGAGAAGTTTAGTTAGGACTAGATGACCAACAAGGGAAGTCCTAATAGAAGGTTAGGCCAGAAAAAATCCTAACTGGAAGTTAGGTAGGTAAAAAGTCTACCGAATGACTAGTCATGACTGAAGGTTAGGCAAGGAAGTCTTGGTTGGAAGGCTCGGGCAAAGAAGTCCTAGTCAGAGGGACTAGGCAGGAAGTCTTGATTGATTGAGGATATCGAACAGAAAGTTCTAGCGGTTGAGGACACTAGATGGGAAGCCCTGGGGGTCGAAGACACCAGGCAAGAAGTCTAGATAAGTTGAGGTCCGGAGTTCTAGCGGAAAGTCCCGAGAGTCAAGATCAAGCCGAGCAAAATTCCAAGCGAGTCTGGAGAACTGGAGGTTTGATACGTGAAATCCTAAAGGCTTGGAGGAGTTTGATCCCGAGTAAAAGGTAAGCCTAGTAAGTTAGGTAGACTAACAAGATGTCTTGCAGGAACCTGAGCAAGAAGCAAGACTGAAGAAGCAAATAGACGCAAGCAGACTAAGTCCAAAGTGAACCAGACTTGACTTGGGTCGAATGAGATCCAAATCGGCTTGGTAGACTGAATGGGTTTGGTAGACCAATTAGGTTCGATAAACTGAGATTAAATTTAGACTCGGATTGGTGACTTGACTTGGTTTAGTCGATTAGAAAATCGGTTCGGTTGACTAACTAGATTAGGTTGACCAGATTGCTGAGTTGTCAGAGATGTTGACATGATAGGTTGATATGGAAGCTAATGTGGAAAAGGATCAGGTTCAACTCTATGATGTGGATGAGGATAATGATAAGTCAGATGATATGCATAAAAATAAGACTTGATCTAGATATGACTTGATCTAGATAAAAGTGGATCCAAATAGGATTTAATTTGGATAAAGATCTGATCGAACTCTATAAAAGGAGACGAAGACTCTACGTTCAAGAATATCACTTCTTTCATTATACTCTCTGTCTCTATGCTCAAACGAATATATTGTGAAACTAAGGAAACTCTAGGAGGGGTGCGTTGCGCTTAGGACTTCCGGATCGGCTACAATATTTGTTTGTATTTACTTTACAAGTTGTACTATATTTAAATATTCTTTGTGTTTGCGCTAATACTGTAAGACGAGTTTCTCCGCTTTCGGAAAGCTTTCGAAAAAGAGATCACTAGTGCACTCGCGATTGAGTTTGTAGGCCTTGGACGTACCGACTCTGGGGGATTGTGAACCAAATAAATTTTGCAAATGTTTTGTTCTTTTATTTTGTATATTCCTTTGCTACTAATCTGATAGATCGAACGAACACGGCGAAAAGATGAAAAATGAACGAATCGATATTCACAACCCCATCAACATACACTGGTCCTATTATTTCCTCTATCTTGAGTCGTCACGTACTTTCCTGACTCAACATAGTCACAAATTGAGCTCTTTATCCCCACTAAAAGGGTTGACTAATCATACTCTCTCGATTAAGATTTAGTTATGGATCAAGTTTTTTATTCTAACCTCATCAGGCTCTAGAGTTGGTATTTTCACATTAAGTTCGCTTATATTTGTTTAAGTTTTAAATATAATCTATATCTTTTCCCGACAACACTTTAATTGAGTCTCGCACGACTACCGCTCCTCGACTGGATTTGTTTTTTATTGGGGTGGGGGGCTTGTGATATTGTTGGTATCTCTAGGTCAACATGATGTTCCAACGTGGCTCCTCCTTGAGTTGTTGAGTCCGTGTGAGCTGGTCCGACTTCTCGACTTACCGTTGGTAAAACCTCTTGACTTGTCGCTGGTCCAATCTCTCAACTTACTACTGATTTGACCTGCCAACCTGTCGCTGGTTCAACCTCCCCGCTTGTCATTGGTTCGACCTCCCAACCTCTTGACCTGCCACTAATCTGACCTCCAGACAAGCGAAGGGACACAATAGTTATCATAATACGAAGGGATACAATAGTTACAATAACGTTCACGTCCCTTGGGTTTATCTCCATGAGGTACGCCCCTTAGACTTCTCCCTCTATACAAGACAAGAAAGAGGTTCTCTAGGGGATCTATCATTTGATCTCATATACCTTTTTTTTTATTTTACTTCTTCTCTCTATACGAAGAATCTTATTAAGCAAACTTCGTGCAAACCTTAATCATTTTTTCGATTAGAAATATTTTTTAACTTAATGCTATAACCCAACTACTAAATCCTAAAGGCAAAATCTTAAACGGCATAATCACAAGCTAAAAATAAATAAAATTAAAATATATAGGGACCTTGTCGGATAACTCCGGATAACTGATAAGTCCCTTGACGCGAGTTATTCTTCGCAAAGTCGACTACGTCACTAGTGGAAGACCTTAACTGTTGGATATAGTGTGAATGGAAAGGGAGGAAAGATGCTCCATTGTGAATGAGACTTTAGTCCCACATTGGGAGTTTCTAGTGAATGGAAATGGAGGTGGAGAATAAAGAGATTCCATTGTGAATAAGACTTTAGTCCCACATTGGGAGTCTTAAGGCATAATTGTTGGTTTATATTGTTTCACAAGCATGTTAGTTATGAACAAATACAAGGGGAGAGACTCTCTTTCACGTGTGGGTGCGCAGGGGGGGTATACATCCAGGGCCCAGATTTGTATTGAACCAAGTAAACTCGTGTGCATGCATGACCTGCACGTGTCGAATGCCCGACCGGTCGGGGCAAAATTTATCCAAGCAGATAAACCAACGTTTTGTCAAATTTTTTGCTCAAAAGTAACGGATGCTTTAACTATTGATTAATGCAAAATTAGTAACCCCTGGACGTTTGAATCGACGTTAATTCGGTCATTGATTACTGCAAAAGTTTGAGCCCTATATAAAGGGGTTGTGACCGAGAGCAAAAGATGTAGAGAAGATTGTCTTCCACCTCGTTCCCAACTTCCCGTGTTTTTCCCTGGTAGCGTTCGGGTATTTCTTCAGTTCGCCTCGAGCAACGAGTGCTTCATTGTGCTTGTGGTCCCGTTGTTGTATCCTGAGAAATAGACATCCATCGGAACCTCGGAGCACCGTCGGAGGGGGACAAATCTGTTTCAAGAAAACTGCGTTACGTAGGCCTCGACAACTCTCCAATTCTGGTTCGGGCAGACCGGTTCGGGAAGACCTGCTCGGGAAGTTTGGTTCGGACCTTCCAGGTCGGGAAATATTGCTCGGGAGATTCTGCTCGAGAATTCTAGCACGGGAGTCTGCATTCTGCATAAAAGGCAGCTCGGGTCACTCAACGGCTAAGTTGTAATTTGTGTAATTTCAACTTATTCTTGAACTCTCCGAAAGAGTGTATATCCTCCAAGCTTAACATCATCACTCCAGAATGCGAGGTGATTTTTTATCAGCGTGTCATCACTCTACCAGGGCCGATTTCTACCGCATCAACCATGACTTAAGCTCTTATCTAAGGAGAATAAACAACATTGACACTAATCAAATAAATCAACTTAAAATTTCGCAAACCACTTTGTATGAGTCATTCGGTAGCTATACTTATATGTCCCTGAAGCTATGGTACAATAGAAGAGCGCCAAGTTATTCTCATATATTTTCGATTTGATCCTCAGTTATGGTACATATTGCAAAAAAAATTCTCTAAATAAGACTCATATTCACGGGATGCTAAGGCTGCGTTTGATACGCTTGTTTTCCATTTTTATTTTCAGTAAAAAATGTGATTTTCTGGAAAATACGTTTGGTTTGCATTTTCCAGCCTTATTTTCTAGAAAAAGATATAGCGTTTTCTGGAAAACTAGAGAATGAAATAACGTTATTTTCCAGAAAATGAGAAAATGTGATTTTTTGGAAAATGAAAATAGAAAATAGAACAAATCAAATGCCTCCTAAGTTTCTAAGTCATTCATCACGAGTATTTTCTAATTTATCCTGATAACCAATAACAAATTTCTATAAAATCAAACTAATTACCTTAAGTCGATATTATCTTATTCATCATATTCGATAGCGACATACATTTTATCATCAACCAACTAAATTGAATGTCTTATATTCTTCCATATACCAAATTCGGAAGTTCACTTTGCATATGAGAATTATACATATCGATACTAGGATGGAAAATACATAAAGTAATGATTATTATATAATGATGGGTACATTTTCACATTGCAAATTCATTAATTGAAATTTCTCATCACATTTATGTTATATGTTTTATATTGTTTATATCCATTTTATTTTGTATCTGTGATGAGGATTAATTATAATATTTGTTTATCTAACTTTTAAATTTATCTAAATAGAAGTATAAATTTTAAATTAAAGAATATATTAAATTTGTTGGGAGAAGTTTAAACATTCATCTTCCTATTTTAATTTTCTTATAGTTTTTTTTAAATCATCCTTATTATTATTATTTTAGCACCATATGATTTTCATTAAGACATGAATATTTTTTTATCATACAACAAATTCAGAAATTTCCTTATTTATTAAAAAAAGATAATAAAAAAATCTCAAAATCAAAGTGCAAAAGAAAAAAGTTATCATTTTTTTATTAACTGACAGATTTAAAAAATAAAAATAATAAAAAATATTATTAAATAAAATTAAAAACAATTATTCAGAGATGATGGCTAAAGAAAGAAGTGGATATCTCGCCTAGATTCAAATTCTCTTGGTAAAAATAACTAAAACAAATAATGTAGGAAAAATTTATTAAAGGAAATAAATTAAAGATTTGGATAAAAAAAGTCAAAAGACTATATTTGGATAAAAAATTAATATTTCCTCTACTTTTAATTCATTTACTAAAAGTGATAAAAATAATTTACAATGTTAGTTCATTAAAAAAAAAAATCAAGCACTACGCTTGGATGAGATTGAATATATGACCTACGTACCTAGATCCCACAGGACAGCCGGACAGGTTGTTGGGTTCCAGCTTATTATTATTATTATTATTATTAAAAATTATCCTGAATTTTTTAATAATAAACTTAGCTCTGTATACAAAATTTTATTTACTTAATTTACTTAATTACTCTTAATTTTTTTTAATAAATAATCTAATATAAGATATAATTCTTTTTAAATTTAGTATTATTTAACTAGAATTTAATATATTTTCTATCAAATTAAGTATGACCTAATAGATTCATCCTAAGCCAATTGATTGATATGAATTCAGCCAATTGATTAATATGAATTCCTAATCAATTGATCAAATGGGAAAAAATTATACTCAATTTGATAGAAAATATATTAAATTTTAATTTAAATGTATCGAATTTAAGAAGAATTATACTTATTTTTGGACTTTTTTACTTATAAAAAATAAATGTGATGTTCTCTCGCGATAAATACAACTGATTGATTATCGATCAATTTCTAATCGATTAAAGCTCTTCAATCGACAATCGATTGGAGTAGCTCTAATCAATTATGAGCAGCTCCAATCAAAATTATACTCAATTTAATAAAAAATATACTAGATTCTAATTAAATGATACTGAATTTAGAAGGAATTACATCTCATTTTAAATTTTTTATACCTAAAAATAATGAGGGTAATTAAGTAAATCAGTATGTATTAGAGAGTTGCAATAAATAAAACTTTGCAGGTAGGGAAACGAACTTTTTTAATATGGGGACTGACAATAAAATTTAAGATATAAATAAAAATTTAAAGATAATTTATAATAATAATAATAATTTTTATTTTATAATTCAAAATTTAATTTTCGTGATCGGATTAATCTGTTAGTAGTGGCGTAGCCAGAATTATCGATCAGGAGGGGTGACTTTCAACTAAGAGAAACGATTTTCAAAAATTTCAAACCTTAATGTAAATTGATCAACATCAAAACTTAGACATGAGACATCAAATATACACAAGACTTAACTTAATTGATTAACACCAAAACTATCCGGGTACTTACATAACTTTGGTTCGATCATAATTAAATCAAATCAACTCCAAATCGATTCTTATTGGAACCAATATAATCCTTCGATATAAAACATCAAATATACACAGGTCTAACTTAATTCGGTTGATCAAAATCAAAACTATCCGGGATACTTACATAAACTTGGTTCGATCATAATTTGACCAAATCAACTTCAAATTAATCATGGATTGAACCAATGTAATCCTTATCTCCGCACCTACCTGTCAGATTTATTTCGAATCTAATCCAATTTTAATTTAGCATTTTCACTTCATGTTCTATGAATTAGATCATTCATTTATTATCATATATTTTATTTTTAAAATTCAATATTTATCATTCTAAATCAAGATATTTCTTTGTAAAAGTTATACTAATGGATAGTTTATGTCTTGAGGTTTCCAAATATATAATCAATTTCAATTTTTAGACGATAAACGATAATAAATTAATCCGTTAAAATACCAAAATATATATATATATATATATATATATATATATAAGTATCAAGGGGGTGTGACTGCACCTGCTATTAAGGTGGCTACGCCACTGTCTATTAGGTAAGGTCGTTTTTGAATTTTTTTTATCAGTCATCAATGTAAATTCAATGGGTGATCCAATACATAATTTGTAGAATTTTGATTTTATGTAAAATCGAGTTAGAGTCAAGATTACATTAGTCAGAATCCAATATATAGAATAGTACTATTCTATCAAAATTTTTTAAATTTTTATGATATATAATTAATAATAAAAATATATTTTAAAAACTCATCCGCACATAAATTACTAATTTTGTATATATATTCAACAATCAACAAACAATATCTCAGATTATATTATTATCAGTCGAAATTTAAATTAATTAGTAATTTAATTATTTATATTTTTATATTATAAAATAAAAAAATATTAAATTTTTATTAATATAATAATAATAATCACATTAACTACAGAAATATTTCTTTAGTTTATCACGTGATCTAATTTAAGGACGAATAAAGTACCTAATATAATAGAAGCTATGGAATCATTTGATTCAAATATAAATGCTAAAAATAATTTTTTAAAAGTCTAATGATTCAATAATAGTAGACAATATATATCCAAACTCGTCATTCGGGGGATGACAAAATATTAATGATAAAAAATTAATTTAAAAATAATTAAATAAATATTTACAACAATATTAAAATCTTAACACTAACTCCCTAAAAGATAATAAAATAATAAAAAAATGCTAAAATTTTTTCAGACTCTGAAAAACTTTTAAATGATTTTTTTTAGATTTGAAATTGGACAGTTAAGGGTAAACCTTAAAATTAACTATAGATTTTTGAATGAATTTCAATTTGATATATTATAGGTCTCGTTGTTCAATTTGAATTTAAAGTTATACCTTTCAAAGCTTCCCCCATCATGCTCGGATGCTCTGATCATATTACGATCCTATCGATTTTGTTCCGATCCTATTGCACTCTTCATGATTGATTTGTATCTTTGAATCATACAATCCTATGATCCAGGATCGTGATTTTACAAACATGAGTTTAGCGTCATAAGTTTTCAGGCTTCATGAGTGTAATATACCTAGAGTGATATTTGAACTCTTATTATCTAGGGAATCCGTTCCACTTCTTATCATCGCATCAAAATCTTAGGAGTAGGTCCTCGTTTTTTTTTTGGTAATCGAAGATGTAATCGAGGTGGTTATTTCAATCTTATCAAAATTTTCTATCGATCATTAGGATAAATCAGGAAACACGAATAAATTTTGACGAATAATTTAACATCACAAATAATTCAAATTCCTAATATAGTATATTTGGGATGAAATTCAAATTTAGTTGCTCGAAAAATCTGTCCCATTTACCAACTCATCATAGGGCGATATGGTTACTATAAATGAGCTTATAATTCAGAAAGAAAAAATAATCAAACCAAATTGGTAAACATATGGTTTGTGACATCACCTATCAATCGTGAAGTATTATAGTGGTTCACTTCATATTAGAGATGACGAGGAGTCATATTTGAGTCGGATTCTATATCTTTCATATTCATGTCCATCTCGTATGGATTATTTATTTTCATATTCATATCTATTAAAGAGTCAGATATTTTATATATTAATAAATTATTTTTTTTCCTATTCAATTATTTACATTCAAAAGAATAGCATATTCATATATATATATATATATAAAATTAAAAATAAATTAAATATTTATATAATTTATGTTTAATATTAAAAAAAATTAAGGAGTTTGAAAAAAAAAATTATTTAATCCGATATCTATTTGGTAGAAAATTATTCATATTATAAGAAATGTATAATAATTGGTATTGGGCTGCCCGTTGACGCCGCGGCCATGGGCTCATCCCTTCTGACTTCTGTAGCTGCCCTCATCAGGCACAGGGCGCGCTACATTTTCCCACTCGCTTTCCCCGAAGACCCGAAGCCGACACAGAACTAGAAGGGCAAGACCGAGGCACCGTGCCCCAGCTCACCTCTTGTTTAGTCTCAGCTCGATGGGTCGTGCTGCTCTCGGGAAGGGCGAGTAGACGGAGGCACGGAGCGGCTCTAAGTGGCGCAGCAGAAATCGGATCGTCTCTAGCCCTATCTCCATCAAAGTTTGCCCCTCTTCGTTACTTCGGTGCATTATTGATCCAGAGTACGTTCTTGCTCTTCTACTTTTGATTTCTCTGATCGATCCTGCGGTTTTGTTCCTTGGTAAGCTTTGAGGTGTTTTGAGGAAGTGGATTGGGTGGTAAAGATATGATCTTGAACTGGAAGAATGCTTGTAAAAGGGTGTGATTCGTAATTTCCTACTTTATTTGGGGTGCCTTTTTAGTGTTATTGTCTGGAAGCTCTGCAGGGAAGTCTGTTGATGGCTAAAAGTTTCTATTTCTGGGATCGAATTCCATTTTTGAGTCACTTCACGCCCTCTTAATATTGACTTATTAGGATCTATGGTTTGGAGCTTAGAATGTTTGTTCTCTAGCAGAGAAAAGGCTGGTTGAAGGTTTGGAATTCCTTATCCATCTTATTTGATAGTAGACTTCAGTTGAACATTTCGAGCTTCTTCAGGGTCGAAATCGGTTGTTTCTCGTGTGAAAGCTACAAATCTGATCTTTTCCCCTAGGCGCTATTGGTTTTCCTTGAAGCTTTTGAACTTGGACTTTTGGGTTTTTTGTTGTCGGTATTGAGTCTCTCGCCCTCTTCCACTTGTCCCTCAATGAGGAGAGAATAAACCGATGGTTTCCTTCCGGATGGGTTTCTGCCCGCCCAAAAATTGCCACCGTTGGTTTTTCTTAGTGAGCTAAGATATTTTTTATCCTTAAAAGCAGCTTCTAGGAAGATGATAGAGTGGGCATCTACAGTTGTAAAAGGATCTAAGAAACACAGTGTCATGAGTGTGTTGCTTGGTCATGGAACTAATGCAATGACTGATGAGTTTGATGGCTCAAAAGGGGAGAAAGATATATTTACGGAAGTCTTCAATTTAAGTGCTCCTGACAAGGTAAACAACCATCATGTTGCTTCAAACATCTTGAATTTCCCAAAAGATGAGAACATTCAATCAAGATCATTGGCTTCTATGATTTCTGAGACCTCTGGTATGAGTACTTATGCTTCCCTTAGAGATTCATCCAGCAATACTTCCCAGCCCCAATGTATCAGTGAAAGAGACGTTAGTCGTTCCAGATGCCTTCTGGAGAGCTCTTCCACCGGTTCTGTTTCTGATCATTGTGATGTTCAAGAGAAAAGGATGAATCTATCTATCGAGCAACAGAATCAAAAGGGTGTCGCACACAGTTCTAGTCTGTCGGTATCCAGTACTGCATTGGTTGACCTGGCTCAATCACACAATTCATCGAGCATGCTCACCCAGCATCAAGAGCAATTGCAATGCCTTGTAGTTGAATCATGTGGTCAGGGTATTCTTTCTAGTTGCTATCTCTCTCAAACACATGAAGAAATTGATGCAAGTAATAATATTGATGATGATGTTGCTCCGGATATTGAATTTAGAAGCCAAGAGGTGAGAGATGCTAACATAATTAATGAGGCTAAATCCGTCACATCCCCAGTTTCTCAAGAGAGTTGTGCTTATGATCTTCTGGTAATAAATTCTACTAGCGCTCATGTTGAGACACTAGAAATACCTACGTGCATGAAACAATTGAGCATTGCGAAGTCTGGCAGAATAGAGGTTGCATCAAAGAAGGCATTAATTAGGGACCTTCCTGAACGCCTATGTTCACATGCAAACTTCCTTCTTACTGATGCAGGCTGGAAAATTGCACCTCGTGTGAGGAATGACAGAGCTAAGTTGTCTTCTTACTATGTACCACCAGAAGGAAAACCTGTTCTTACTTCACTCTCTCAAGCCTGGAAGGCATGTGGCCGGAGACTTCATTCTAGTGCCACAATCTCTGATAAGGATGACAAGGGGGGAGAATGGGCAAATATTGGTCAATTTTGGAGTGATTTGACCGACACCTTGTTTTACATTGATGAAAATACTCAGCCATCTAGAACCTCCATTTCTCACTTGAAAAGGTGGCAACTTCTTGATCCATTTGTTGCCGTTGTTTGCATCAACCGGAAGATCAGCGTTCTGAGAGAAGGAAAATCTCTTAAGGCTGTAAACAGTTGTACTTTTGTTTTGGCTGAGGAAAATAATAATGTCTTGGCAGATGACAATATTGATAGAGTTTCACACTTGGGAAAACTAAATTCAAGTTCAGGAAGTTATTTGAATCATAATATTCAACTATCTGGCCATGATCAGGTTCTGATACCTGTAATTCCAAAAAATCAGAAAAATTCCCAGAATTGTTTAGATTGGAAAACGAATGCCCAATGCAATCGACAAAATTGGAAATTTTCCTGTGCTTCAGGAGTTGAACGTGGAGATCTTAGTAGTCTATATGTAAGCAAAGGAACCAACATGCATGATGCTACGTGCCTACATCCTAGTTGCAAGGAATTGACTAATTCATACAATACAGTGTGTGGTTCAGACAATATATCAATATTTACTGAAGACGTCTACTCCACTTCCACCAAAGATTTTTCAGTTTTTGAATTTTCAGTTGATGAATCTCTTCCATACGTCTTGGAAACACCACTAGCCAATGGCCCAGAAGCTTGCAAAGCATCTTCTTTTGAAAAATCTGTGTGTCAGCAACTAAGTAGTAGACCATCCAAATGTAAATCTGATAAAAAGGATTTAAAAGAAGCAAGACAAAAAAGGACAATAATTTCTGCAAAAAGGAGAGTATATGGCAAGCATCTTTCCAAATATGTTACCTGTGATACTCTAGACCTGCCTAGTCATGAGAATACAGCTAATAAAATGGAAGTAGATGATGAGCACTTGGAAATTCAACATTCAACATCGAAGCCAGGTTGCAATGGCGTGATTCCTGTTGTTGACATTCACAATTTTTTTACAACTGAAAAAGCAGCCATTGAGGATAAAAAATCTAATGGTCTGGATTTTTCTTTAAGTCAAGCAAGTGGTTCTGGTAAGAAGACACACAAGAAGTCCAAAAAAATATCTGACCTCAAAACATATCATGTTGATGGCACATGTTATGTAAAATGCACAAAGGCTTTGGTCTCCCATTTTAATCAGAAAATAAAAAATGTAAAGGGCAAGAAAGAAAATATTGCCATGCCTTTTCAGAAAAAAGCAGAAAAGTCACTCGTTCATTCCAATGCTGATGTTTCATGTACTGTTGGGGAAACTCCTGACACACACAGCCGCCAGATAGTTGCAAAGTCAAAGGAAGCTGAAGTTTGTAAGAAGAACAGATGGAAGAGACCACGTGGGTTTCGTATTAACGATGATGATCTTCTTATTGCAGCTATTATCAAAAACAAAGATTACGTGACGTGCATTGATACAAAAGGCTCAAAGCTAGGAGTTTCTCAACCCAAAAAATTGAAGAAACTTGAAAGCCAAAAAGGAGGTTGTAAATTGCTATTGCGAACACCTGGCAAAGGTGCATTGTCAAAAGATGGGAAGGAAGTTATTTTGGGAGCAAGAACTGTTTTGAGCTGGTTGATTGAAAGAGGTGTTTTATCCTTGAAAGATGTTATTCAATATAGGAACCCGAAGAACAATGACTTGGTAAAGGATGGGTTAATTACTAGGATTGGGATTCTATGTAGATGCTGTGATCAGATGTTCTCCTTATCTGCTTTTAAATGTCATTCTGGTTCCAAACTCCAGAAGCCGTCTTCTAATCTTTTCCTGGAGTCAGGTAGATCATACACATTATGTCAACTTCAGGCTTGGTCTGCTGAATACAAGGTGAGAAAAAGCCACAAGAGAGATATGGGACTTGAGGAGGTGGATCAAAATGATGATACCTGTGGATTCTGTGTGGATGGTGGTGAACTAATATGTTGTGATAATTGTCCGTCTACTTATCATCAAACATGCTTGACCATGCGGGTATTTCACTCTTACCATCCCTGTCTTTTTTTACTACTGCATTAGTTATCGCGTCATAATATCATTGCTAGTATTATTCCACTTCACACATAGTTTTTTCTCAAAATTCTGTCTTTTTACTGCATTCATAGTTTCAGAATGTTTGCGTACAATGTGAAATCTGCTATATTTTCAAAATATTTGAAGAATATTATATTATGCTGGCTTTTATTTGCTTATGTTTTGTAATTTTGTAACCAAGTCAGTAACACCCAAACTATGATTCAAAATATTACAGTATAACCAAATGCTTGCCGTTCTTCATTACGAGAAATCCGTAACCTGTTAATTGGTTGCAGTTTTTTTTTAATCTGAGTCAAGTTACAGTTAAACCTCAATTCAAATATCAATTTTAAAGTATCACGCTTAAGTTATGTTGCTTGAGAACCAAGAGGAACAATCATGTGATATGTGCAAGATGTCTGCAGTCCTATGCCTCAGTCTATAATTTATAGGGTATGCAGTGTGACATATTTTACAATTATATTGAACTACTCTTAGAAAATGAAGGAAAAATGAACCATTATAAGATATTATACATTTGTAAGAACAAGGAAAACTTTAAAAAGTATACAATAGTCAATAAAGATGTCAAGAAAATAATGAATGAAGCCAGAATGAAAATTTTTAACACTTATATCGAAAATTATATTAATTATTGTTAACAAATATAAACACTATTTTAATTTTGTTCTTATTTATCTTACAGTTGAGTGGTGGTTGAGATAATTAGTAATAATTCTTTACTATATTTACCTGCTTCTATTTTATATTTGCATGACAGTGCAATAGGATCGCTAAAAGAACCATATCTCTCGAAATAATCGATTTTCATTAATAGTCTTAACAACTAGTTCTCTATTTATTTGTAGTTTTGATATTACATTTCGGAGGGCCACTAATAAATCATCATTTATGCAAAGATTATAATGATATTGATTTGCTAGATTGTAATAATAACCTAAAATAATTAAACATATATAATTGTTTATAACAATATTAAAACTTCTTTATCATTAAAAACTACGTAATTGCTAAATGAATATATCTTCCCATTTAGTTGTCCCATCTTATAGTGTTTATATCCATGTAATGTTAATCCTTAGTTTGGCGATTGTAGGCACCTCTTAATTTTCTCTTTTGCTTCCTTCAATTAGGCGGTGAACGTTGCCCATTTGTGGCTTCTTGTCTATATCGACTTTACGTAGAACAACGCACAAGGGTTCTATTGCTATAAGAATATCTACAATATAATCCCAAAATCTAATATATATAATAATTTTTTGCATATTCTTAACTTCGGTAGTGTTAGAAAATCGATAGACTTCCTAATCCTCAGAAGTGAACATGGTCTTTAATCTGCTTTTTTTCTGAGACAACGATTTTAACCGGAGAAAGTAAGTGGCAAATCTAGTCGCCCCATCAATAAATTTCCTCATTAATTCATGAATCCAATGATAATTATTAGCTATATAAATATATATCATAATCTATATTTTACCAAAAATACAGATTAATCCCTAGAATAGAATCGTAATTTCTTTCCTAGAATAGACCCCTAACTTTGTATATAAATAAACCTATTTATTTCCTAGAATAAATTCCTAACTTTGTATATAAATAAACCTTACATCTTGTAACTAGATATGTGAATTGAGAATTCTCTTATTATAACATGGTATCAGAGCATTAGGTTTCCACCGTCGCTTCTCCTCTCTCTTTTCCTTTTTTTTTCATTCGGCGCCTTGCATAATTTCTTTTCTCTCCTTCTCGTTCAGCGCTTCACCTCTTCGTGCGAACCCATCACCAGGATTTGCTTCATCGCCGGTCGCTGCTTCATCGCCGGTCGCCACCTCTTTCACTTTGCTGCTGCAGTTCGCCTCCCAACTCCTTCATCGCCGATCGTTGCTTCATTGTCGGTCGCTACCTTTGTTCGTGCGAAGGGATTGATCTAGAGCTTGGCTCTAGAAGGAAGGATTGAAACTCCTTCGACCTGCAGTTCGCCTCCTATCAATCTCTCATCTGTTACAATTTGCTTTCGGCGCCGATCTAGGGCTCTTTATCATTAACGCCCACTGTTGCTTTCGTCCTTCATTGAACCTCTTCCCAAGGCTGCTTAATAATTACTGCTGCTGCCAGAACAAGAAGATTCAGAGCTGTTTCTCGCAGTAAGCAGTCCGTTATTGCTTCCTCTATCACCCTCAACGCAGATACTTCCTGAAGCAGTCTCCTTCTGCTTATCCACTCGATAGCAGCAGGGCGACTTCCTCCTAGAGCTTGGTTCTTGCCCTGTTGCTGTGTTTTCTCGTGTCTTACTTCGCTGATGTTGGCGTATGCACCATAACTGTGCTCTCTTCTGTTGAAGTGTTTATGCTTGTATTGTTGTTGCGTTTTTATCTTTTCAGCACAAGCTTCAGATCTGGTGTTGCTCTTCTTCCCTTCTTTATTTGCCTCCCTATTTGCAAAGTAAGTTGTTGCCATGTTGGTTTGAATCTTCCTTTGGATTCTTCTTTTGTTTCATTTCTATGGCTGAAAATAAGACTTCCATTATAACGGATGTGGTGCTTATAATGTCTAAGTTCATGGACTATAAGTTAAATGGTTCAAACTATTTGGATTGGAGTAAGACTGTTCGTCTTTATCCACGTAGTATTGATAAAGATGATCATTTGACCGATGACCCTCCTCAAGATGATTTGAAGCAGACATGACTTAGAGAGGATGTTTGCTTGTTTCTTCAGATTCGGAATTGTATTGATAATGAGGTAATTGGTTTAATCAATCACTATGAATTTGTTAAAAAATTGATGGATTATCTAGAATTTCTGTATTATGGAAAAGGAAATCTCACCCGTATATATGAGGTTTGTAAAGCCTTTTACCGTCTGGAAAAACAAGATCAACCTTTGATTAATTATTTTATGACTTTCGAAAAGACATATGAAGAGCTTAATATGTTGCTGCATGTTAGCCCTGATGTAAAGGTTCAACAACGCCAACGGGAGCAGATGACTGTCATGAGCTTCCTTGTTGGCTTATCTCTTGACTTCGAGTCCGCTAAATCACAAGTTCTCTCTGGATATGAGGTCACCTCATTACAAGATGTGTTTAGCCGCATACTCCGTACATAAAATACCACACTTGTTTCACTTAGTGATGCTTTGGTGAGTCGCAATACTAATTATGTGCCAAAAAAATCAACTATTCACAGTGGAAACAAAGGAGGCTTGCAAGATTTTGAAACTCGGATGTCAAATTCTAATGGTATTATATGCAACTATTGTCGTAAGTCGGGTCATACAAAGTTTGAGTGTAGAAAATTTCAGTACAAGAATTAGCAAAAATACCTGGCTCATATTGCATCTACTATGATAGCCCTGATAAATCAGTTCTTATCTCTGCAGTTGAATTTGCCAAGTTCTCTCATATTAGGAATCACTTAAGTCTTCATCTTCCTCTGTTACTGCTATCGCTGATTCAGGTAATTACAATACATATCTTGTTTCGTCATCCTCTAAGTGGGTCATTGATTCTGGTGCTACGGATCATATGACAGGTAATTCTAATCTCTTCTCTACTTTTTCACACAAATTTAACACTCCTATCGTTACTTTGGCTGATGGATCCTCATCTTGTGTTTGTGGGTCTGACACTATCAATCCTACTTTTTTGCTTCCTTATCCTCTGTCTTATATTTATCCAATTTATCTTTTAATTTGCTCTCTGTTAGTCAATTAACTCGTAATCTTAACTGTTGCATCTCATTTTTTTCTCGATCATTGTTTATTTCAGGATCTTTTGATGAAGAAGATTATTGGTAAAGGACATGAGTCTGGAGGTCTCTATATTCTTGATCCACATGTCCTAAGATCCTTCGCTTGCTCGAGTGTAACTACTCCTTTCGAGGCTCATTGTAGGTTAGGTCATCGATCTCTTCCTTCGCTCAAGAAGTTTTGTCCACAATATAGTAGAGTGTCTTCATTAGATTATGAGTCATGTCAACTTGCAATGCATCACCGTCTTAGTTCTAGTCTAAGAATAAATAAATGTGCTATTATGCCTTTTGAGTTGGCTCATTCCGATATTTAGGGTCCTTGTCCTATTTTGTCTAAACTTGATTTTAGGTATTTTGTCACTTTTGTGGATGATTATTCTCGTGTAACCTGATTATATTTAATGAAAAATCGTTCTGAGTTATTTTTTCTATTTTGTGCATTTTATGCCGAGATTAAGACTCAATTCAATACGTCCATTCGTACTCTGCGAAGTGATAATGCCAAGTAATATACATCTAGTCTATTTCAAACTTATATAAGTCAGAATGGTATGCTTCATGAAATCTTTTGTGTTGACACTTCATCCCAAAATGGTGTGATTGAGCGTAAGAACAGACATCTTCTTGAGATTGCACGAACCCTTTTAATTCAAATGAATGTTCCCAAGTCTTTTTGGGCAGATGCGGCATGTTTTCTCATTAGTCGTATGCCTTCATCTGTTCTTCATGGTGAGATTCCATCTCTTCCTTCGCTCAAGAAGCTTTGCCCATAATATAGTAGAGTGTCTTCATTATATTGTGAGTCATGTCAGCTTGCAAAGCATCACTGTCTTAGTTCTAGTCCAAGAATAAATAAACGTGCTATTATGCCTTTTGAGTTAGTTCATTCCGATATTTGAGGTCGTTGTCATATTTTGTCTAAACCTGGTTTCTTCGGTTCCCAAGTCTTATTTGTCCATGTTTTCTCTAGTTACTTTTTCCACTTGTTAATCTAAATTCGAACCGACAATTTCATATGTAGTCGGAGATTGAATACCAGATTAGATTTTTGGATGTTGAACACCATGCTACGGTAGTATGTGTTGTTTGCTGCATTAGCGAGAATATGATTAAAATGAAAAAATTTAGCAATACTTTGATCGATTGATTTCCTTTTTTATATGCATCATCAATCCTAGTTTGTTTGCTAGTTTGGTCTTAGAATACTAGTGGATCAATATCACCTATACGTTTTCATCTCATAGAAGGAAAAAAAATGATCAATATCACCTTGTGTTGAAGTAATACGAACACTTGCACTCCTTCCCAATGTTGTTGTTGTAGTTGAGCCACTTCCATTGGCACCAACTGTGCCAGTTCTACTAGCACCAATTATAGTACTACTATGTTGTATATTTTGGTTATATTCATATTGAGTTGGAGAGACTCTGAGAATTACTAAAAAAATCTGTCATTTGGAACTTCACAACGACTTTCGAAATCATCATGCATTGGTTCTTTAGAGCTTCGACTATCAAAAAGTT
This sequence comes from Boesenbergia rotunda, assembly GCA_024364735.1. NCBI lineage: Eukaryota > Viridiplantae > Streptophyta > Magnoliopsida > Zingiberales > Zingiberaceae > Boesenbergia > Boesenbergia rotunda. The sequence goes on along the minus strand of JAGFNQ010002580.1, from coordinate 90,014 downwards.
TATGTTCTCGTTGTTGTTTATACTTTAATACTTGCCGTCAAGTTTCTCTTTCATTGCACGACAAACTTATTGAGAAATTTTTGGATAATTAGAAACATTTGGATATCCATTGATAAGATATTGTTTTAAGTGTGACCCCACCGCCCCGTCCAATTATATTGTAATGCAAACATTACCAATGGAATCGATTCTCTAATCGACGTGCGTGTCTCCAAGATAGATCATAAGATTATTGTTTTGGTATCATTATCTATGCATTATAAAAAATTAAGAATAATACACATATCCAGATAATCGTCATTATTTTACAACGTCAAGAATGTCATTGTAAACTTACAAATTAAATATATAAAGAACAATTTTTTGAAAGTAATCTTCTATAACACATTTTATGAAATAACGTGAAATCATCTTCTAAAAATATAAATTCAAATTTCTCAATTTAGAATGATTATAAGTGCACAAAATTATGAGTGTTTTATTAGAAATCATAAACTTTGATAGCATGCCTTTTTTAAAACTTATGAAATAAGATAGATAATATTTTCTAAACAAATCAGATAGGTAGAGACATTCATATTAACAAAAATATACATTTCATATATTTAGGACACAGAATCCTAAAAATAAAAAGCTAAATATGTTAATATTCATGAATTTAAATTTAAAATTGATTCTAACACAAAACAATTATTATCTATAATAATTATATAAATTAATATTATTTATATATAATTATTAAATAAATAAATAAATTATTATTTTAAATAATATATATTTATATAATTAGAATTTATAAATATTTGATTAATATATAATAAATATTATAGTTTATATATTTATATGTATTCTTAAATTGAATTTATTTAAAAATTTATATATATTTTTAATTGTTTTAACAATTAAAAATTTTAGAATTTTTTATAAACTTTTAAAATTATTTAAAATATTTTTCTGAATTTAAAATCTATTTTTCAAAAATTTTTAAATCAATTTTTAATTTATAAAAATAATTTAAAGTTTAATTTTAAATAAATTATTAATACGAATTAAAAAGTTTTAATTAGAATATATATTTTTACTTTTTTTTATATTTTAAATATAAAAATAAAATTTTATGTTATAATTATATTACTTGATATAATTATTTATTAATTTATATAATTATAATTTAATATTAATTAATTATTAATTAGAAATTATATATAATTTAAATAATACGATTTATAAAAAAATTTATATCATTGATTTAATCCATATAACACTGTTTATAATTATAATTTTTTATTTTATTTTAATTCAATGATTTTAATTAAAACCATTTTATTAAATTTTAATAAAATCTTAATTTTTTCCCCTGATTCTGGTTTCCACCTCGAGGTTTTGCCGCCTCCTTTCCTTCTGCCCATTTTTTCGCCTTGCCGCCGCGTTGCCATCCACTCACCATTGCCTCCTCACTATTGATCTCTCGACGGCTGCCTTCATCGATGCTTCTAGGTTAATCGTTTGTGATAGATAGAAGGAATTGATTCGATTCCTTATGTTGTGATTCCTTCTGTCATGCATGCGTGACACATATGATGATGTTACGAGATTAGAACGGAAAAAACGGCAACAAGAACAATAGAGAACACACCAGATTTACGTGGAAAACCCTTTACTGGAAAAAGCACGGGCAGAGGAGGAAAAAATCAATATGAACGGTGGAATACAAAGTCGGCAACTCTCATACCATAATAAAGTAAAAAGAAGAAGAGAGAAAAGGGAGGTAGAGAAAAGAAAGAAGAGATAACCAAATACTTTCTTGATTGATTGATCCAACTTGTCTATCAGATACACAATTTATAGGGACCTTAGAATACTTAGTCAAATAAAAATTAATAACGAGACTGTTAATTAACAGATTTATAAAGAATTTGTTAATTAACATATTAATAAGAAAATATCTAATAAATATTAATGGATTAAACAGAATTCGGGTCACCAAATTCTAACAATCTCCACCTTGACGCGAATTCCACAAATCTTCAAATGAACATTCTCCACCTTTTCCACAAAAGTCCCACAGGCAAATCTCAGCATTTAGCATCAACCAAGTCCAAGTAATACTTTGTCCTCTCATGAAACATCTGATCCTTCGTGAGGAAAATAACACTCTGACTATCACAAAAGACTGTAGTAATCTGTAAGTCTTCGCTAAGCTCACTGAAGAGTCCTTTCAGCCAAATATCTTCCTTACAAGCTTTCCATAAGTGATCTTCTTTTATCCATATTACCTTGTGACGGCAACATCACCTATTACTGTGGATTCCTGCAGAACATATAAACTGGCGGTTCTCCTTAGTCCCTTCATCACAACAAGAGACCCTTTACTGACCTTCACAGCTCCACCTTCACCAGTGTACTTGTATCCTTTAGAATCAAGAACACTCAAAGAGATCATATTTCTCTTCAAATCAGGTACGTGCCTCACATTACCAAGTGTCCGAATGACACCATCAAACATCTTAATTTTGACCGTACCAATACCAGCAATTCTGCAAGATGTATTATTGCCCATCAAAACGGCACCACTCGAAACCGTTTCATATGTTGAAAACCAGTCCCGATTGGGACACATATGAAACGTACAACCAGAATCAAGAATCCATTCCTCACTCTTCTTCAAATCAGCATCAGAGGCAACGAGAAATTCACCATCACTATAATTTTCGGCAACATCAGCCTCACCAGACTTCTCTGATTGTTTTTCTTCGAATTTTCACCTGCCCTTTTATTCTTATTCTGTAGCTTATAACATTCAGATTTAATGTGACCCTTCTTCTTGCAATAATTACAGATCTTATCGTTATTTCTGGATTTCGATCTGCCCCTGATATTACCATCAGAGTCTTCCTCCTGAGTCCTTCCTCGAATAATAAGACCCTCACTCTGAGTCTCAGATTCTTCGACAAGTTGTTTCATTTTCTCTTTTGAGAATAATGAATCATAAACTTCATTCAAAGTAAGAGTATCACGACTATATAAAATATTATCTCTAAAAGCCGTATATGACGAGGGTAAAGAACACAGTAAGATTAATGCTAAATCTTCATCGTCATATTTGACCTCCAAAGCCTCTAAGTCAGAGACAATTTCCTTAAAAACGGTCAAGTGATCTCTTAACGACGTACCTTCTGCCATGCGATGAGAATACAAACGTTGTTTCAGACCCAGTTTGCTCGTAAGACTTTTTCTCATGCACAACTGCTCCAATTTTAGCCATAGTGCAGCAACGAATTTCTCCTTCAAAACATCCTGTAAAATCTCATTCGATAGGTGAAGGTAGATCTGTGATAGAGCTTTTCGATCCTTACGTTCCTTTTCCTCCTTTGTCCATATCGAGGGCATGTTGTCTATCCCGAACAGTGCGTCGTCCAAGTCCATATGCGCTAGCACCGCTCGCATCTTAACCTGCCACAGCGTAAATCTGGTGTTGCGATCCAAAAGCGGAATATCATACTTCATGCTTACCGTTGTCATTAATCCCGTTTAAAATCTTCAAAACCAACCTTGCTCTGATACCACTTGTTACGAGATTAGAACGGAAAAAACGGCAACAAGAACAATAGAGAACACACCAGATTTACGTGGAAAACCCTTTACTGGAAAAAGCACGGGCAGAGGAGGAAAAAATCAATATGAACGGTAGAATACAAAGTCGGCAACTCTCATACCATAATAAAGTAAAGAGAAGAAGAGGGAAAAGGGAGGTAGAGAAAAGAAAGAAGAGATAACCAAATACTTTCTTGATTGATTGATCCAACTTGTCTATGAGATACACAATTTATAGGAATCTTAGAATACTTACTCAAATAAAAATTAATAACGAGACTGTTAATTAACAGATTTATAAAGAATCTGTTAATTAACATATTAATAAGAAAATATCTAATAAATATTAACGGATTAAACAGAATTCGGGTCACCAAATTCTAATAGATGACGCACACGAAATTATCGTGCGTGCTGTGTTGGTGCCGCTCCAGTGTTGGAACGGTAAATATTGTCTGTTTTGGGTGACACATAATGTTATTTTAATCCTTAGACAAATGTGCACATCAAACGGGGACGTGGAAGACCAAAAAGAACCTGATTAGCAACAATAAATAAGATAAAATTTATTTAAATATAAATGATGATATGGTAGGGGATAAAGTCTAATGATGGGGAATGATCTATATAGCCAATTGCACCTAGTGGGATAAGACTTGATTGATGTTATTATTGTTGTATTGAACTACGCTTGTTGTACAAGCTAATATGGTGTAAAATATCACCACAGGCTACTACGTGGTCGGGCCATCGGGTACCGATATCATCAGTGGTGAAGTCGCCACGTGTCTTCGTCCCGCGATTTACCCTCGTTGACCGGTGATGACTCTCGTTGAAGGCTGTGGGGCAGGGCCGGTCAGCCAAGCGGATTAGTCGGGCACAAACCTGGATACCCCTTGTAAATCAGGGCCGGCTCAAGCTTATTTAAGGCCCTAGGCAAAAAAAAAAAGTCATTAACATTGTTTAAAAAAAATTCTACTCGTCCTTTTTCTTTTAGACTTGCAACTGTCAACCGACTTGGTCGAAAACAAATATATTCAAAATTATTTAAAAACTAAGAAAGATAAAAAAAATGTGTCTAATTATTCAAATGAAAGACGAAAATAACAACTCTTACAAAAAGGAATAAATGAAATTGGACAATATATAATAGAAAAAATCATGTTTATATCCTCAACTCATCATCACCGCAAACCAAAATAAATAAAAAAGAAAAAAATAAATTATATTTTTTATTACCTAAACCAAAATAGTTGTAAATGATAGAATAAAAAACAAAAGGGAAGCCAAAAAATTTATTTCTGTAAATACATATAAATAAAAGCTAAATTTAGTGTCTATAAAGAATCGAAATAATAACAATATTTAACTCTCTATTGCTCAAAAATAATAAAATCCTCTATTTCGATCGAACACAATATGGATGAATCTCTCAACATTTGAACTTAATCAAGCAAGGAACATAGTAGCACCAACCGGATCAACGTGACAACGTTAGGTGTAATTTCTTTTTCTCAATAACAACGAGCGAGAGAAGTACAAAGAGGGAGAGCTAGTCAAGGGAGGGGGGGAATTCAAAAAAAGACTAATATTAACAAAAATTTAATTCATGTTCTTATCAACCAGAAAAGAAAACGTCACTACCAAAAAAAATAAATGTAACAAGAGAAGGCTAGGGTTAAAGATATTGAAGATGAATACATTCGATCTTATAAAATAATATACATAATAAAAATTAAATTTAAAATATTAAAAAGAGAGTCTCCTATGACTTTATCCATTGGAACAATAATAAGATTTTTATAAAATCTATAGTTTTGACTAAAAAATGAGATACGTAAATTTTTTATCAAGGTCCTATTCTTTTCTATTCTCTTAAAATATATAATAAAAATATATTTAATATATCAAAAATAATGGGCCCCAATACAAATTGAGGCCCTAGGCATAGGCCTTAATGGCCTATGCCTAAAGACGGCCCTGTTGTAAATCAAAAAAAAAAAAGATGGTGTAAAATATTCATTATATTGAACTACCTTTTTGCTATACCAACGAGCATGGAAAAAATGAGTGTAATGATGAAATTTCCTTTTAACTCATGGTGGTGTATGAAAACATTGATAGCAAATCAGGGATTATAGTCTCATGCCATGCTGATTAGAACAATCAAAATTTGTTGTTCTTCTCCACACTGATGTAACACGATAGGAGCGAGTAGAAATTGGCAGCAACAACAGTGGTAGTGATGAGAACAATGAGATTATGTGGCACTGAAGATTAACATGACAGCCACATATGAGCTTGAGATAAAACCCTAAAGAGATTAGGAAGTCAATCAGGCCTTGTCTTCCTATGCAAACATGATGGCTGTAGGTAAGACTAAGATCAAACAGAACTGATGATTGATTATAGGGTGATCTGACAACCAAATGTGGCCTCTTTTGTTAGGAACTTGAGGGAACGACTGGGGTATAGTGATTGACCTGCAAATATAAATTTTATACTCTTTCTTAAAATTTAAGTCAAAGCATATCAATACAACGATGTAACATAGTTCGGAATCTTTGTTCTTAATCCATAGCTTATGACTTGTCAGCGAGTATTCTCTAAAGCTTACTATCTTTCATCTTTTTGGATAGTTTCTGAAGCTTACTATCTAACTTTTTAAAGTTAGAACTTTTACAATGAATGCTTAGAGGATTAGGCTCAAGGAAAGTTTAAGAGAATAGACAATTTTCACAAACTTTTGAATACTGCTCTTTGTCTTGCTTTTATAGCCTTTAATTTTTTCAACTTTCAATTTCAGTTATGTTGTTTTATTGCAGATCAGTCGATCCACCATCAGTTAACTCATCTCTTGATTGCTTTTTCCATAGTCAACTAGCTTCCATATTCCATTGACTAATCCTCTATAGACCCGAGGTTATTCGACCATTATGTGTTGGATCAATGACTTCATCTAGATTTTTCGCTGAGTTAATCAGCCAAATGGCCAATCGACTTGGTACCATGATTTAAAATCTCGAACTGTGTGACGTTTCAATCCCAGACTGAAACGATACAACTTTCATACTGTATCGTGCCAACATAGTTTATTTTTTAAATATAAAATATATTAACTAAAAATAAAAAATATAATCTAAATATTTTAAAATCAAAAATATTTTTTTTAATATATATATAATTAATGAGATAATTTTATTAAGTTTTAATTAAGTCTATTTAAATTATTCCAATCATAGCTAAAAGTTGATTAAAACTATTAACATAAGTTATTTAATTAAATTAAAATCTTCCCCCAGTCCCCACCTTGTTCTGGCTGCGCGATACGTCCGGACGAGTCGCCGAGCCAGCGTGATGCGCCCATGGGGCCTCAGGGCGCGCCAACACTGGAGGCGTGCCTATGTCATTCCATGAACAGAAAGAAATGTTTCGCCTTTATCGGGTTAAACAAAATGAGATTTTAATCCATGCTCAGTACCAAATATAAATATTTTTTTTCTGAGCCACTAAACATGAATGGACTCCCTAATTAGTTTAAATCGCTAGTCGATTCGACAACAACCTCTAGTTGACTGGAGCCCTAACTATGATGATCTAATGATTGTGTCTTCATTAAAGTTGAGAGCTGCCCTCTCGCAAGTAAGTTTCTTAACTCGCACAACTTTGCTAAGTTGAGGTCGACCTTTTGTGCTTGACTCTACTATCAAAGTCTTCTTCTGCTAGGGTACTCGTCCTTCATAGCAGTGATCAAAAGACGTTGAGAGAGGATATCGAGTATCAATGAAAACTTGGTTTTATAACTTATAAGATAGGAAATTAGGGTCATCATGCTTAGTCCCTTCTAAGGTTTGAAATCTTGGGGTTTTGGTCCTCGATCGGTTCAAGATGGTGTCGTCAATACCAGTGTTGGAGTGGAGGAGCTTTAGCAGGGTGTCTCCGGTGAGAAGACAAAGGAGGATAAAGCAGTACGAGGTAGAGGAGGAGGTGAACTTGGCAGAAGAAGAGGTGTACTAAAACCAGTTTGCTTCAGTTAGAGTCCTTATGGCATCTTGTTGCTTGTGGAAGAGGAAGTCAGAGACTGAGTTTGATTAGGCGTTACATACGAAGAGGTGTACCAGAAGCTTTAAAACGCTAGTCTACAATGGTAGAGTGTTTCTCACGGTATCTCATGCTTCTTTTTGTTCATGAAAACAGAGTGTGGTTGGGGCATCATTTGCGGAGGAAGAGGGATATACTAGTGGCTTTGGCAGTGTTTTTCTCATAGACACAAAGTGTTGTTAGGACATCATATTGTTTATTCTTACGGGCTGGTTGGAAGGCAAAATAAAACATTTCATCCGTGCTGACATGCACAAACAAAATTTAATTCCCTAGTCCCTTCCACCTATATGTGTTATTTATAATAATTATATTATAATCCTTTTAACAGGGTATTCACAAATAGGTTCCTAATTTTGAAATTTGGGTCGCTAACAATGCATTTATTAATTGAGGATGCATCATAGTTGCCTTTGTCTCACCTTCTACTATTGTAAGTTATAGTTTTAAAATTAAAATATGTGACATTAGGCATGTCTGAAACATTTTGAGGCGCTTTTGTTAATTACTTTTCCGTGTAAATCATTTTCTTTCACTTCCCATTGATTGTGAAATAATAATTCTAGAATGCTATCTTGTGCAACATATCTTCACATGTACAGGATTTCTCCATTTGTTTATGTAAACATTTTGTTCTTTTATCTGCTACATAGTTGGGACTTGAGGAATCGCTAGATTAGAGGTTTAGTTTTCACAGTTCATCATGCCAAAATGCCTCTTATATAGTCATTAAATACCATATAATGATATATTAGTTCATGAAACTTAAAAACAAGTACATGATTTAACATTTATTATGCAATCAGAATTACATAATTCACTAGTATAATTTTCAGAATCATTTTTTGATCAAAACATTTTTCATAGCAATTGTTAGGGAAAAATTGAAATTGTTTTCCTTAGTGCCGTATTAGTGAATTCTTAGAAAATGAGGTTTTGTTTGGGCTTTTGCAAGCAGCGGGGGTGTTTTGGGTATTTTCCCTAAATTTATTTTCAAAAAGGAGGCTTCCAGGAATTTATTTTCCATAGTCAAATCTTAAATGACACTTCATTCTATCCCCATTCAGGATCTTCCAGAAGGAAGCTGGTACTGCCACAATTGCATTTGTAAAAGCTGTGGGAATGTTGTGAAAGCAACAAAAGAGAATCCTAGGCCTTTGGATGTGTTGGAATGCTCACAATGTGAACATAAATGTAAGCTCTTAGCATATCATTTTTTAACTAATCTTCGTTTTTCATTGTGCTGAGGTGTTGGAGGGGTAAGCCAGATTGTTTTATTTTTGCACGAATAACACTTTTCTGAGTTTTAGCGACCTGTGCTTGTTACTTATTTCTACTGTATTTTAAATTTCTTTTGCCTTCACTTTATAGTTTTCAAAGGTCTTCTGTGTCATTTCCAGATCACTATATCTGCATAAAGAAAAAAGATCCAAGCATTGGAGAAGTAAAATCTGGTTCATGGTTTTGTGGAGAAAATTGTCAACAGGTAATTTTAAGTTTCTAACTCAACTGTGAGAAAAGAGTCTGATCATCTTTATCAACAGTTTGTGCTTTTCGCTTTTCGATAAAAGAATCGTATCTTAGTATGATATTTGCATATGATATTATGGTAATGAATGGGAGTGCAATTAGACTAAATTCCAAACTGAAATTGTTTAGTTTTTAAGATAAGCAAAATAAAATTTCAATATATGAAATATATAGTATAAGATAGAATAGTTAAGATGGACATGAAATCCTTGTAAGATATTTTGGTTTTTTGATCTATTCTTCAACATGAATGGAGAGATGACGAAAATAACATTAATAAGATAAAGAATGAATTTTGAGAAGTGAAATATGAGCAATGATATGCAGCATGAATTTGTAGCATGAAACCCACATCAATGACGTGACACTTTTTATATACGCATCCGATTGCCACTTGGATACCAACGGCGACCTTCGACTGCCGCCCCGAACCAAACTATATCCTGGGGGGCATAGTGAACCTGTCGGGGATGACTATAATTAGAATGCCACGTCATTCATGTTGGATTTCATGCTACAAATTCATGCTGCATATCATTTTTCGTGAAATATAGAGGATCTTTTGGAGTCTTGTATCATTGTTGTGCAACTCTTAGGATAAAAAATTTATAAAATTGTGGTGCAACTTGCCATACTTTATGGATTAAAATTATTGTGCTATTAGGAAATAACACATAAAAAGATAATGCAGTAAAGATGGTAATGCTAAGATAAATCTATGAAGTTAAAAGGATAAAACAAATACTAATAGAGGAATTAGGTGTAGTTCTAAACTTTTGACAAAATAATAGTAAATCGGTTTGAGAGGGTTCATCATCTTCAAAGATGACTAATATATTTTGTAGTTAGAAAAGTTGAATATGTTGTATTGGGGTGGAACCCATTCCATCACAAAATGACTAGCCATTTGAGAGGTGGATATCTTCTGATAAGTAAACATAATGGGGACTTCAATACTTGTCCATGGGTCTAATGGGCATGGAGCATCATCACTTTAGCACACCTTGTCATGCCCATTATTACTCGAAGGTACAGGCCTAGCTTTGATACCATATTAAATTGAGGTGGAGACTTTCTAAAATGACTAGTCATTTGAGATGGAACATTCTTCTATATAATTATGATGAATCTTTGCACATATTCATGCGGAGTAACAAGTGTGGAGCATCCTAGTTTCAACATCTATTAGAATAGATTGTGTAAAGGTAGAGGAAGACTAAAGAACACATTAGTTTATATAATAAAAACAATTTAATTAATTTGAATAGTAACAATGATATGGCCTTTCATATGGCTTGTTAGAGGAATAAGATTAATGTAGCCTATCTCAAAATAGTTCCAACGACATTAATCTTAGATTATTGCAATTTGCATGAAGCTTACATGACCCCTAGCTCGCCACATTCACTTCTAGAGTTGATGAAATTAGAAGAAATATTTAAATCTTATCCAACCTTGAAAATACCTCAGAGTTCATATTTTCTAGAAAGTTTTTCCTTGATAGGTTCATAAATCTTATATTTTCTAGTTACATCTAGACTCAAGTTAAAAAGATATTTCTGTTATATTAGGGATCTTGTTCAAAAGATATTTCTGCTGTAGGAATATCTTCATTTTCATAAGGATTCTTAGGAAATTGATCAAATTTTTTTGTCAACTAGAAATTGAGTTGTGAAGATGCTGAGATCAATAAAATATAGATCTGTAAAGTTTAAATTTCATCTTTGATGGAGGAATTATATAGTGGAGAAGTTGGTCAACAAGGAAATAGAAAGAAATTTAGGAGATATGCTAATTTTGACTTCACAAAACGAGCATCAAAAGAAAATAGACAACTTTATTCTCAATATTTTTTCTTAATCCAAAAATCCTCCCCGACTCCTTTGCATAGTATCTATTTAAAGACTTAAATTAAATGCAATAATAAAGTGCTTTAGTTTTCAAGTGTTGGTGTAATTTCCTCAGTTTTTGACTTCAACTCCCAAGCATTTTTGACTTCAATTCTCAAGCCTTTGTAATTGACTAGCAGTCCTTACAACTTCCCAACCTTTGACTCCATTCCCTAGCTATAGTGATCTGCCCTGCATCATCCTCCCTTGGTGAGAAAGAACTCGACTCAGAGTTCAGCTTGTTTCTGCATGATAAGGAGTCAAATCACGAACATTGAATGAATGTCGGATGAGTATGTATGTGTGATGGGATCTCGACCTTGTAGGCATTATTATTTATTTTCTTCAAAATCCGACATGGTCTGATTTTCTTTTCCTTGAGCTTGTTGTAGGTTCAGTAGGAAATCTCTCTTTCTTCAAATAAACCCAAACAAAATCATTTTCATTGAAAATCTGAATTCTTCTATGGGTATTTGCGGCTTCTCAATAGGACTTATTACTTTCTTGCAATTTCTTTGTTTCTTTTTAACCTCCTCTTGGACCCTTGCCATTGTTGTTGCAAAATCTTCAGCCGCCTTGCTAAGGGTAGGAACATCAACAAAGTCCAGATAGTGATGAGGATTGCTCCCATACACTATTTCGAAAGGAGTTTTTCTGTAGAGTAATTCACAACAGAATTATAAGCAAACTCAGCTCTAGGAAGGATGGTATCCCATTGCTTTGGCCTTTTCGAAGCACAGCTTCGAATTAAGTTTCCCAATGTGCAATTCACAACCTCAGTTTGTCCGTCCGTTTCAGGATGGTATGCACTACTATAAAGTAATTTAGTACCCAATCTCTTCCATGAACTTCTCCAAAAATGACTAATGTATTTCGTGTCATGATCTGACATAATAGTCTTGGGGAGTCCATGAAGTTTGGTGACTTCTTGAAAATACAAATCAGCAATATATTAAGCATCTATGATCTTCTTCCAAGGAATAAAATGCGTCATTTTTGAAAAGCGATCAACCACCACAAAGATAGAATCAATACCTCGTTGTGTCTTTGGCAACCCAACAACAAAGTCCATGCTAACAACCTCCCAAGGAGCATCGGGAATAGGTAAGGGAGTATAAGCACGCGAGTTTTGGCTGTGTCCCTTGCAAGTTTGGCATATTCGGCACCTTTTCACAAATTTCACAATATCTCAATAAATTGCGGGTCAAAAATATCAGCAGCCAAGTCTTATCTTGTCCAAATTGTCCACCAAGCCCTCTACCATGAAGTTCTTTAATGATAATATCTCTAAGAGAACATTTGGGAATGCATAAACACGCTCCCTTAAAGAAAGCCTTTATGTAGCAAGTAATCGCCGTGTACTCCCTCCTTGCACTTTTGGTAAATGATCTGGAAATCAATATCATCTTCATATATTTCTCGGATGGCACCAACTTGTCCCCACGGGATGAACTGATGGTTAGTGCGTAGGTGTTGCCACCTTGAGGTCTTGGGGCCAAAACCTGATAAAGCCAGTGTGCCTGCCCTCCTCACGCGCTAGGCGAGCGAATTGCCTTTTGCTACCTTGGATGACACCAACCCCCTCCACTAACATAATCATCGAACTAATCAATGCAACTCTTCGGCTAAATGCATTGGCAACTTTGTTAAGCTTTCCACTCTTGTGTCTCGACATGAAAGTGTATTCCTGGTGGAATGTGCCCCAGCCAGCATGTCTTCTATTCAAGTTGGCTTGCGAATTTATATGTTTGAGAGCTTCATGATCTGAGTTAACCTTTGAATGAGATAAGGCGGTCAATGTCGAAATGCTTGAACAATTGCATAGAGTTCCACGTCATAAGTAGAATATTTCTTCCTTGTCTCATTTAGTTTCTCACTAAAGAAGGCTACTGGATATTCTTCTTGACTAAGTACTCCTCTGATTCCCACATGGGATCCATCACAATCCACTTCAAAGATTTTCTCAAAATTAGGGAGTGCTAAGACAGGGGCACTGGAGAGCTTTTCTTTGATGACATTAAAGCTCTTTTCTGCTTCTAGAGTCCACAAGAACTCCCTCCTTTTTAAACAATCTGTTAATGGTGCCACAATGGTACTGAAATTCCTTATAAAACAACGATAAAATGAAACTAATCCATGGAAACTACGTGCTTCATGCAGTTTCTGAGGAACAGACCACTCTTGGACAGCTTTAATCTTTTCATCATCCACCATCACACCTGAAGGAGTCGAGACAGCCTAGAAAAACTAGGTGGCTAGTTTACAAAATTACAATTTGTAAGGTTGACACACAGTTCTTCCTTCCTCAACGTCATCAAAACAGTTCTTAAATGCTCCATATGGTCACACACATTTTGGCTATAAACAAGAATATCATTAAAGTAAATGACAATAAATTTTCTAATGAAAGGGTGAAGAACCTGATTCATTACCCTCATGAAGGTGTTCGGAGCATTAGAAAGCCCGAAAGGCATGATGAGCCATTCGTACAAGCCATCCTTTGTTTTGAATGTTGTTTTCCATTCATCCCTTGGTTTGATTCTAATTTGATGGTAGCTACTTCGCAAATCAAGTTTAGAGAATAGTTGTGCACCAACTAACATATCATCAATTCTTGGTATGAGAAATCTATATTTGATAGTGACATGGTTGAGTTCTTGACTATCAATACACATGCGCCACGAATTATCTTTTTTTGGGGTTAATAGGGTGGGAACTGCACAAGAACTTATACTTTCTCGAATAAACCCTTTGCTTAATAACTCAAGTACCTGTCGGTTTAATGAACCTTTTTTTTTGCCCCCAGGGCATAGCACAGACGGTGGGCGCATGACGTTTCTGGCATAATGACCAGGGGTCGATCCCTAGGAGGTGATGACTTGCATTTTCGGCCCCACCATGTGCTTGTTGTCTGTGTACCTTATGAACCTCCCTCCATATATGTGGGGCCGGTTCTAAAGGGGCCGTTAAGGTAGCGGATCTAACTTCAAGCTCCGGTTTAACTCCTCATGCTCCTTTGGGCTCATCCAATAATGTGATTTGTTTGGAAGTTCTACTCCAAGAATCAAATCTATATGGTGTTGAATTTCTCACAAAGGAGGAAGGCCATTAAGTTATCAATGGCAGATATTATGTCCATCAATGGCAGATATTCAATGGCAGATATTATGGCCATCAATGGCAGATATTATAGCCATCAATGGCAGATATTCAATGGCAGATATTATGGCCATCAATGGCAGATATTATGGCCTATCAAATATGGAATTTACTTTGCCATAATTGTGCTAATTAGCTGTGTATATATTATTACCTAGAGTAGATTATTTGTAATTAGTACATACTTAAATTAGATTATCTGTAATTAATATGGTAGCTATATTTACTTTGTTACTAAAGATAAATTGTAAGACAATTCTATTTAATGCAAGAGCTCCGGGAGAAGAAGGGAACTTTTTTCCTGGAATTTCAAAGTTGTTTGTCATGGTATCAGAGCCAAAGGAAGGCTGAAATTTCTTCTGCCCTTAAAGCTCTCTGGTTTGTTTCTTTTGGGTTGATTTCCAATCAACAATTTTTTTGGAATTTTTTTTCGCTTCTCTCGATTGATTGACTTGTGATTGAGAGTTTGGATTAAGATTTCTGTTTTTCGGATGGCTACTGAGAATTTTTCTGGAAGAATACCTATGGAGACTTTGGCTATCAAATTTACCGGAAAAAATTATGCAACATGGGAATTTCAGTTCCGGATGTTTCTGAAAGGGAAGGAGCTTTGGGGTCACATTGATGGATCGTTAATGGCTCCTGAAAACGCCAAGGACCTTGGTCAATGGGAGACAAAGGATGCCCGAATTATCTCTTGGCTTCTCGGATCCATCGAAGCTCATATGGTGAACAATTTACGACCTTTTAATACGGCTAAGGAGATGTGGGATTACCTGAAACGAATATATCATCAAGATAATACTGCAAGGCGATTCCAACTAGAGCTTGAGATTGGTAACCTCAGTCAAGGTGATCTTTCTATTGAGCAATATTATTCTGGATTTCTTAATCTTTGGAGCGAATATTCTAATATTATATATTCAAAAGTACCAAAGGAGGCCTTAGCTAGTATTCAAGCAATTCATGAAGTTAGTAAACGTGATCAGTTTTTAATGAAATTGAGATCAGACTATGATGTTGCTCGGGCTGGATTGCTAAATAGAAATCCAGTTCCTTCTTTGGATATATGTCTTGGAGAATTGTTGCGTGAAGAACAAAGATTGGCTACCCAAGCTGTTCTAGGTGCATCACAAGAAAAATCTGCAGTTATCAATGTTGCTTATGCTGCTCAAGGGAGGAACCGTGGTAAGGATCAACTACAGTGCTATAGTTGTAAGGAGTTTGGGCATATGGCTCGCAACTGTAGTAAGAAATTCTGCAACTATTGTAAGCAACATGGGCACATTATTAAGGAGTGTCCTACACGTCCGGAAAATCGACGGACCCAAGCTTTTCAAGCTGCTATTCCAAGTCTTGATGTTATTGGTCCTAGATCTACAGTCACTGGCACCAATCAATCTGTTCTTACGCCAGAAATGGTCCAACAAATGATTCTCACTGCCTTTTCTACTCTTACTCTTCAGGGCCAAGGTACGAATATTTCTTCTTCATGGATTGTTGATTCTGGGGCGTCCAATCATATGACTGGGTCACCTGATCTACTGCATAATGTACGACAGTATAATGGCTCACAAAATATTCAGATTGCTAATGGCAGTAATCTTCCAATTACAGCCATTGGTGATATAGGGTCTTCTTTTAGTCATGTATTTATCTCTCCAGGGTTGTCTACAAATCTAATTTCTGTTGGTCAGATGGTTGATAATCACTGTGATGTACATTTCTCTCGTGGTGGTTGTATTGTACAGGATCAGGTGTCGGGTCAAGTGATCGCGAAGGGGCCTAAAGTGGGAAGATTATTTCCGTTGCATTTTTCTGTTCCCAGAAATTTGTCCTTCTCTTCTATTGTTACTGCAAATAAGGCTGATGTTTGGCATAAACGATTGGGCCATCCGAATAATGTGATTTTATCTAATTTAATGAAGAATGGCTTTCTTGGTGACAACATTCAGTTTTCTAAACACCTATTACCTCTTGCCTGCACTACTTGTAAACTTGGGAAAAGTAAAGTTCTACCTTTTCCTACTCATGGTGGTCGTGCTAAAACATGCTTTGAGATAATACATAGTGATGTTTGGGGCATTACTCCAGTTACTTCCCATGCACAGTATAGATATTTTGTGACGTTTATTGATGACTATAGTCGATTCACGTGGATATATTTTCTACGTAGGAAAGCTGATGTGTTCACTGTTTTTAAAAAATTTTTGGCCTTTATTGAGACACAATTCTCTACGTGCATTAAGATTTTACGATCTGATAATGGTGGTGAGTATCTATCACATGAATTTCAAGCTCTTTTGCAAAACAAAGGTATTTTATCACAACGGTCATGTCCTTCTACTCCCCAGCAAAATGGGGTGGCTGAACGAAAACACCGTCACTTATTGGATATGGTACGCACACTACTCCTAGAGTCCTCAGTTCCACCTGTATTTTGGGTAGAAGCCTTGTCTACTGCTGTGTATTTGATTAATCGGTTGCCCTCTCAACAACTGAATTTTGATTCTCCTTACTATCGTCTTTTTGGGTTGCATCCTGATTATCACATGTTGCACACATTTGGGTGTGTTTGTTTTGTCCACTTGCCGTCTCATGAGCGTCACAAGCTTACAGCTCAATCCGTACGGTGTGCTTTTATGGGTTACAACAATGCTCAAAAAGGTTTTCTATGTTATGATGCGATTGCTAATCGTTTTCGTATTTCCCGAAATGTGATTTTCTTTGAGCATGAGTATTATTTTCCGCAACATGTTTCTCCTTCTGGAAGTAGTCTTCTTCCTCATTTTGAGAATACCTCTCCATCAACTGATCGTTTTATACCTGGTGTTATATATCAACGACGAAAAACCTCACCATCACAAACTCTTCCCGATCCTAATCCAATGGTTCTTCGAAAATCCTCTCGCACTCGTCATCCTCCTGATAAATATGGTTTTTCTGCCGCTTTAGCTGATACTACAGTTCCTACCTCTTATTCGCATGCGACTAAGCAGGCATGTTGGGTTAAAGCTATGCAGGAAGAACTTCAGGCTCTTCAGGAGAATCACACTTGGGATATTGTTCCTTGCCCAAATGGTGTTAAGCCCATTGGTTGTAAATGGGTATATTCTATTAAGCTACGATCTGATGGCTCAATTGATAGATATAAAGCAAGGCTGGTGGCACTTGGTAATCGCCAGGAGTATGGAGTGGATTACGAGGAGACATTTGCTCCTGTAGCTAAGATGACGACAGTGCGACTTATCCTAGCTATTGCTGCTTCCAAGGGATGGTCATTACGACAAATGGATGTGAAAAATGCTTTTTTGCACGGAGATCTTAAGGAAGAAATTTATATGACTCCACTATCAGGGTTATTTTCTACACCCTCTTCTGATGTTTGCAAACTAAAACGTTCACTCTATGGTTTAAAGCAGGCTCCACGTGCTTGGTTTGACAAGTTCCGCTCTACGCTTATTAACTTCTCTTTCGTTCAAAGTCAGTATGATTCTTCTTTATTCCTGTGCAAAACTGAAAAAGGAATCGTCTTGCTCCTGGTATATGTTGATGATATTGTTATTACGGGGTCCGACTCTGTCTTAATTTCTCAGCTTCAAGAGCATCTTCAGGGGTCTTTTCATATGAAAGACTTGGGATCTTTACACTATTTTTTGGGGCTTGAGGTGCACTCTACTCCAGCTGGAATTTTCTTACACCAACATAAATATCTCCAGGGGATAGTGGCTTTGGCTGGTCTGCAGGATGGTCGTTCTGTTGATCATCCTTTAGAGGTGAACGTTAAATATCGCCGCGATGAGGGTGATTTTCTCCCAGATCCCTCTTTATATAGACAACTAGTGGGGAGCTTGAACTATCTGACTATTACCCGACCTGATATTGCCTTTTCTGTTCAACAAGTTAGTCAATTTTTACAAGCACCTACACATCTTCACTTGGCTGCAGTTCGACGCATTGTTCGTTATTTGCATGGTACTTCTTCCCGAGGACTTTTCTTTTCTGTGGGCTCTCCTATTCGTTTAGTTGCATATAGTGATGCTGACTGGGCTGGTTGTTCTGATACTCGACGCTCAGTTACAGGTTGGTGCATGTTTATGGGTACCTCTCTTATTGCTTGGAAAAGTAAGAAGCAAGATCGGGTGTCTAAGTCTTCCACAGAATCAGAGTATCGCGCTATGTCCTCTGCTTGTTCTGAAATAGTTTGGCTTCGGGGACTGTTGGGTGAACTTGGGTTTTCCCAACTTGAACCTACTCCACTTCATGCAGATAATACTAGTGCTATTCAAATTGCTGCTAATCCAGTATTTCATGAACGCACCAAACACATCGAAGTAGATTGTCATTCTATTCGTGAAGCATATGATGCTTGTGTCATCACTCTTCCACATATAACCACCGAATTCCAAATTGCTGATGTGTTTACTAAAGCTCTCTCCCGACACCGTCATCACTTTCTTATTGACAAATTGATGCTTGTTGATCATCCAGCATCAATTTGAGGGGGGATATCAATGGCAGATATTATGTCCATCAATGGCAGATATTCAATGGCAGATATTATGGCCATCAATGGCAGATATTATAGCCATCAATGGCAGATATTCAATGGCAGATATTATGGCCATCAATGGCAGATATTATGGCCTATCAAATATGGAATTTACTTTGCCATAATTGTGCTAATTAGCTGTGTATATATTATTACCTAGAGTAGATTATTTGTAATTAGTACATACTTAAATTAGATTATCTATAATTAATATGGTAGCTATATTTACTTTGTTACTAAAGATAAATTGTAAGACAATTCTATTTAATGCAAGAGCTCCGGGAGAAGAAGGGAACTTTTTTCCTGGAATTTCAAAGTTGTTTGTCATAAGTAACTCCTCCGGTAGTATATCGCTGAATTCCTCCAAGTGAGCTTTGACATTTTCAGGTACTTCCATGTCCCCTGTGACTTCATTAGCAACCAAGACATACACGATTCGATTCCTTTGAGTTTCATTTTCAAATTGTGACAAAGTAAGAATTGCATTCCCCTCTTTTGAAGATTTGGGTTTATAAAAATCTTTGCAAGGTAAAAGAATGATTTCTGTTTTTCCCATAAGAAAAGTGTATGTATTCCTTCGCCCATCATGAATAGCACCCTTATCAAATTGCCAAGGCCTACCCAATACTATATGCCCAACATCCATAGGAGTTACGTTGCACCAAATTTCATCATGATAGTTTTTAGCCATAGAAAAAGAAACAAGACACTTTTTTATACCTCAATGCCCCTCTTTATCCATGAGACTGCATACGGATGAGGATGGGGCACCACTGAGAGTTGGAGCTTGTCCATCATTTCTTAAGCAAAATTCTCAAAACTGCCCCCATCAATGACTAGTGAACACACCTTCCCATTTGACTTGCACCTTGTTTTGATGACATTATGTCGAAGCCAATTTTGATCATTATCTTGCTTAGGAGCTGCGAGTACTATTTGAATAACCAAACATTTGCCCTCCTTAGCTTCAATCTCTTCTCTTTCATAGTTGCCATAATCATCATATTTCTGTGCTTCATCTTCACCCTTGTGACTTTCATCTCCTTCATTTATATTAGCTGCACGAACATCACTTCTCCGCCGTGGACAGTTGTTCATGTAATGACCTATTTCATCACACTTGAAACAAGCATTAGCCTTATTTTTGTTAGATGTTATATCGCTTCCATCCTTTCCTTCCCCTTTCTTTGGTGTGCACCCTTGCTGGAAGTTTCAGCCTTTTGTGGATAAAAAGTTCGAACATCGACTAACTTTCTTACTCCCCGTCTTGAAAGTCTTGTTTCAACTTTTAAGGCCAATTGAAAAGAGCATCATTTAGCCTCCATATCTACTGCACCTCAACTTCATCTCTGATAGATAGTTTGAGTCCATTTGTATATTTTGCTACAAGTTGATCTTCTGATTCTTGAATATCACATCTAGCCATCAATTTGTAGAAATCTTCTGTATAATTCAGTCGCACTTTGATTGTCTTGATGCAGAATATTGAATTTCATAAAAATGCTTTGAGCAAACTTTAAAGGAAGGAAATTTTCACGCATCCTCACCTTCATTTTTTCCCAAGAAGCAATTTTAGGCTTGCCTTTCTGCACTCTCATCTCGTGTTTTATCCCACCAAGTTGAAGCATAGCCTCAAGTCGAGTTGCAATTAATTTGACTTTCTGATTTTCTAGAACCTCTTTATATTCAAAGAACTTTTCTACACTGCTAAGCCAATCCAAAAACTCCTCAGGTTGAAGACAACCGTAAAACTCCGGGAGGTCAACCCTTATAATTTCGGAATGTGTGAACTCTCATGCTTCTCTGCGAGCAAAAGGATTCACATGCTCGGAGTCATCACTAGAATACCCATGGCTTGAACCTCATCCACTCCGACACTCAAGACGTAAGGTCAATTCCTCAACTTGTCTTCGAAGTGCCTGAATTTCAGCATCTCGTCCATCTTCCAAATTTTCCATGCCTCTACCACGTCCACCTCTTACTCATCTTGCTGCCATCATAGTAAGAAAACCAAGGTCCAGAGTGAAAGCTATGGCTTTGATACCAAATGGAGGAATTGTATGGTGGGGAAGTTGGACAACAAGGAAATAGAAAGAAATTTAGGAGATATGCTAATTTCGACTTTAATAAACGAGCATCAAAAGAAAATAGACAACTCTATTCTCAATATTTTTTCTTTATCCAAAAATCCTCCCCCACTCCTTTACATAAAATCTATTTAAAGACTTAAAGCAATAATAAAGTATTTTAGTTTTTTTAATCATTGGTGTAATTTCCCTGACTTTTGACTTCAACTCTCAAACATTTTTTTACTTCAATTCCCAAGCCTTTGTAATTTACTAGCAGCCTTTTCAACTTCCCAATCTTTGACTCCATTCCCTAGCTATTAGCGATCTGCCTGCATCAATCTTTAACCCCTCTTCATTGTCTTAACAATTTTCTTAAACATATATTGCCTACCGAAGGTTGAAATTGATGCTTTCTTTTACATTTTTTTAATTGACTCTCCAATATGCGGTTGTAGAATATCATATATCTTTTAATAATGTTTCTTATCTTCAAAGTATATTTGGGTATTTTGGTGGTTTAGTATGTTTTTGTTTTGATGCAGTACCAGGAACAATAATTTTACACAAAGAATGAAGGCTATAAAATTTAATATTATTGAATTAAAAGATGATTAACATAAGGAAATTAATGTTATTTTTAAAGATTCGAACCCAAACATAATTGAAAATAGGCTAAAATATTTTAATTAAAAGAAATTAAAATTGGAAATTCTATATCTTTTAGATTTGGAATAAACCCTCTGATCTCTAAAGAAGATATTTATCAAATCAGCAAATACCTAGATCTGTTTCACATATCAAATACATATCTTTTCGTATTTGTTTTTGGAGTGATTGGCATTCTTTTAGGCTGGACATACTAACTAGGCATATAGAATTTTATGTGCTTGGAATTGTGTAACAAGATAATGTTGATGAGATTTATAACATTAAATATTTGTAACCATTATTCTCTTGTTACTACCATTTGCTTCTTATTTCTTGTTTATCTATATCGTCTGTCATAATCTAGTGGTGTTAGCAGGTTTATCTGGGTCTGCGTTCACGTGTTGGCATATTGAATGGTCTTGCTGATGGATTTTCATGGACAATTTTGAGATGCAATCACGATGATCAAAAGATTAATTCAACACAAAAAATTGCACTCATGGCAGAGTGTAACATGAAATTAGCTATTTCCTTGAGTATTATGGAGGAGTGCTTTCTCCCAATGGTTGATCCAAGAACAGGCATTAACATGATACCACATGCCCTTTATAACCGAGGGTGAAACTTGTCTTTTCTTGTTCCTAAAACATTTCATATTTTCATGTTTTCGAGCTTGGACAATGCTGTGGCATTTTCAGTCCTTTACATTTGACTTTTTTATTTTTGATAATTCATCAATCATATAGTGTGATTGATAGATTATGAATATAATTTGGTGACAATTCATAACCATGTTTCCTTGAGCAAAAAAACTTGAGGAAGGTAACATGGATGTGAAATAATTCTACCAACCTCCCTTTTAAGTTTGAATCTGCCAGCTTCGTTACCTGTCCCAGAGTGATACTTAAGTGATTCTGTCGAACAAGTTCTTTCTTCAGTTTAGTTTCTTCCTGGCAGCTATTAGCAATTGGACTCTAAATAGTCTTCAAAGTTATCTTTGTTGGGATATCTGAACCAATGAAATTCAACATAATAAAGACTAGTTAACATCATGTTATTGTCCATGTTTTATCCTTTTCAGACTACAAAAAATAACATCTGAAGTAATTTGAGCACGAACATGAATATTTAAGATGGGTAGAAATTTTAGCATTTCTTCTCCAAGTGCCTATATTTCTTGTCATGGTCTCAAATAGTCAAAGAACGGGCATCTTTTGATGGTATTCTACCTAAACACTGAACCATATTACTTAACAGTTAATATTAAGTGATAGTTGGTGATATGGAGCATGGCACCATAGTATGTCAGTACAGTCCTCGCCTGACAATTCAAAATTGTATCACTTTGGGATTTAAAAAAGCCTGGCACCACCTACTCTAATTATACACTAAAACTAGGTACCTATGTGAATTATAGAAACTGTGTTATCTACCTTTGCTTTATTCTCTCTGTTATGTGTATGATTATTATGATTTTTTACTATGTAATTTCAATCAATGTATTTAGCTGCAACTCATCTTATAGTGAACTCATCACCTCTCTAAGAAAAAACTTATCCTGGATACTTAGGATTTCCCAACTGCTACTGAACACTGTTGATTTATCCACTTCTTTATACAAGTGTGTAAACCTGACTAAAGCACACTTGAAAAATTATAAACGGACTCTTTAAGTATGCGATTCCATGGTTCTGTTATTATTATATTCAGAGTTATTCTTTTGAAAACTCAGGGAAATATTGAATTTCAAGAACTGGAAAAGTTACAGTAAATGCAAACTTATCATTTTGTTTTGTAACTTACAGTTATATTGCAGTAAACTAGTGGTTCTGCTGCCAATGGCAATCTAAGATGCACTAAGACAATCTGGGTTCATAGTGAAGTTGTTTGGAATTCAATTAGTTCCGAGCCACACATGTTTTTCCTGCTATTTGATAATAGAGCACTGGCTGGCTCATGAACATTAGATGTATGCTTTACCCTTTTTTCCTGAAATGTTTGTTTCTTGCTACTCACTTGAATCTGTTATTGCTTTCTTTTACTGATTTCAATTCTCATTTGACTACACTAATTGATTAAACATTATAGATTACATAAATCTTCAATTTTTGGGGTCTTTATTCCCGTCATTTATTTTGTCAGTATTCCTTTGTGTCGTTCCATTCTTACATAAAATTTTGCTTCCAGGTCTAACTTTACCCGCTTAAATTACCAAGGATTTTATACTATAGTCATGGAGAAGAATGATGAAATAATATCAGTGGCATCACTCAGGTAAATATAATAGCAAAGACAATCCGTTAGAAGATACTTTTTGGTAATATTTTAGTTTATTTCCGGGTGAGAATTCTAGGATCCATTCTTTTGAAATGAAAATTCTGCTTGATAAATATTTGGGGGCATCTACTAGTTGTTTCTTATTGGTTGATGAAAATTATCTCTATACTTCACATACTTTATGTTTGAGTATTTATATAGTTGCACCTGACAGGATACCATTGTTAGACAGAAGAAAAACTTGTTGGTGCTCGATTTCTCTTTTGGTACACTTGTTCATCCCATTTTCCTATTGACACTGAATTGTGGTGATCATATACTAGTAGTTTCTAGATCTGCATTTGAAAAGGATAATGCCATCATGTAGCCCGATCAATGACTTGGTTCTTTATCTTATTTTAATGTCAGAATTAAAACTTTTTTACTTGTACCGTTCCTTTATAAAGTATAATATGGTTATTCATGGATTTTTTAGGAAAGTTTGTTTATGTTTATGGACCTGAAGTTGGAAACTCTCACAAGCACTTTAATATTGAATTCAGTTAGTTCAACAACCATAATCGAACTTGGGAAATTTATGGTGTAGTAGGCTTGCTAGGAGAAATAATTACAGGTGTTATAATAATTTAGTAAGAAACGTTTGCATCCTCTATTAAGAAGGTGTGAAGTATAGATTCTTTTTCCCCTAATTACATAGGTTGTTTTCTGAAAAGAATGTGTTGTAGGTTTGGCTTGCAACGTCTCGACAAGAACCGCTACATCTTCATGAGAACTTGAGTGTAATGTTTAATATGCAAGAGTTCTCACAATATAAGTTAGATAAGAATAAACCTTATAGAAATATCAATTGTCTTAGATTTGAAACATGCAACATAGGAACGGTAAAACAATAAAGGTAGTGATTACAATAATTAGGAGAAGAATTAATATTTTATATTTACAAGAGACAAATGGATAAGAGAGAAGGTAAAGATGATGGTTTCAAGTTATGGTGTATAGGAAGAAGTAAAATAAGAAATGAAGTAGGTATTTTTCTAGATAGTTCGTTAAAGAATGAAATAGTAGTAGTAGTTAGGAAAAAGATAGGATTATAACTCTCAAAATAATAATGACGAAAGAAACTATTGATGTAATTAATATATATGCATTTTAAGTAGGATTATATGAAGACACTAAATATAGGTTTCTGTAAGAACTAGATGAGGTAGTATAAAAACTTTCGTCAAACAAAATGATTTTAATAGGAGAAAATTTAAATGGATATGTAAGAATAAGAAATAAGGAATATAATAAGGTGCATAGGGGCTATGATTTTGAAAAAGTAACGAAGGAGAAATTATATTGAATTTTGTGATAACATATGAATTTATAATAGCTAATATGTTTTTTTTAAAAAAAGAGAAGAACACTTTGTTATATTTAAATGTGAGAATAATAATTTGTAAATTGATTGTTTTTTGGTCAAGAAAAATGATAGATTTATAAATATTGCAAAGTCATCTCTAGAGAAAACCTATCTACTCGATATAAGTTAGTCATGTTAGATTTGCACCTCAAGCATAATATTAATAGAAAGAAATTATGCACGACTCTTAGAATTAAGTCGTGAAAGTTAAAGGATAAAAAACAAAATATTATTAAAGAGATGGTATGAGCACAAATATTTGGAGAAATACATGGCGATTCGCATACAACATGAACTAAGATGACATTAAAATTGAAAATCTTGGCTAAGAGCGTACTCGATGAGTCGAAAGGACGTGCACCACCAAATAAAGAATTTTGATGGCGGAACAAGAACATACAAGAAGAGTGAAGGAAAAACGAACCACCTATAAATTATTATACGCTTGTAAGATTGAAGAAAAATTTTAAAAGTTATGCAGTAACAAAAACAATGAGACCAAGAAAGCATGAGTAAAGTCAAGAATGAAACTTTTGAACACTTATATTGACAACTAGATATAAAAGAAGGGCAAAGAAACATCTATAGAATAACTATGATGAGAGAAAGAAAGATAAGAAATCTTATTCAAATAAGATACATTAAAGATGAATGCATAGGGTACTAGTGAATAATGAGGAAATAAATGAGTGATGGAAAAGGTATTTTCATTAATTTTTTTAATGAAGGTTTAGGTGACTAACTTAATTTAGGTAATTTAAATAGGTTAAAGGAGTATAAAAATTTAAATTTTTATATTGAATTCAAACTTCAGAAGTAGAACACGTTTTAAATGAGATGCAAAGTGAAAATAATAGTTGGACTAGATAGTATTCTAATAAATGTATGAAAGTGTCTAGGAAGTCACTTTGCCATGCCTGATTGACAGATGCATTAAATTGTACGTGGTTTGTTATTTGTCCTATATTACAGCTAAAAGAATTTAGCAATTGTATCCTTCTTTAAGCTGCTTTCCCATTTTATGCTTATTAATTATAAGTCTTACTTGTGAAATGCTTTCTGCTATAAGAACCGTTGGATACATGACTTATTGTGTTTAACTAATTATTTAATCTTTTGTCTTTTAGAATTCATGGTATTACAGTGGCTGAGATGCCTCTTATTGCAACTACAAGTGAGCATCGACGACAAGGAATGTGCAGACGGCTCCTTAATGCAGTTGAAAAGGTACCATGATGCATTGTGGTTTCACTGTTTTCTTTCTAGGCTGACTATGATTTGAAAGAGTTGTCTGTGTTGTGTTTCTGCATTTTGTGCTTCTAAAGACATTTAAATTTTAAATAAAGTGTCTTTTTCAATTTTGTTTAATGGCAATTTTGATCAAATATTGAAGAAATACATTTTGATCAATGGGTTTCCCTCATATAATTGGAAAACAAGTTGTAATGTTCTAAGAAGAGAGTTCTACTTACATTTGCAAATTGTGAATATATACCATAACAATAATATCTTGCTAGAGTGGCATTTTGTAACTAACTACTAAGCTAATTGTATGCACATGACTTGACCTAAAGTTAAACACCACTAACAGCATATAACACTAAGAATAATGAGACAACTTTATATTTAGATAATTAAATACCAATTTAAATTGTTTGAATGCACTAACAAACGTAAAGAAAGAGTAGATAAACAAGCCAAATAAAACCAAAAGATATGCATAGATAGCAAAATGCTAACATAAACATACACTAGACTCCTCAATGACTCCAATGATTTGGTTAGAACATGTTTTATGGTGACAAATGTTTTGGTTTAACACCCTAGTACTCTTCGCCTATGGTAAATGGAGAGGCAAGACAAACAGGATATCAGTTCGAAAAATAGTTGACAGATAATGCAGCGTAAAACAATATGGTTAGTAGTGAGATGATAATTATCAAACAAATGAATCGTCTGATGTAGCTAGCCCAAGCATTCCGAAGCAAGAGAGCGATAGATTGTGCCCACTCAACATGGGTATAAATACACAGCCAGACACACTTGCGACTGATCAAATGTTATTATCAGTAACATAAACATGTGGTTACAAGCCATCAAGCTACCCTCCTGATATAACATTCATTTTTGTTCATTTAGCGTTTACATGCCTTATGGGCTATATCATGATGTCATGTTATTATGCCAATTTAGTGTCCAAAAATGTTCCACATCATGTGTTTATTTTGACTTAGAATACCAAACATTTTATATGTTGCTACATGTACACATAGGATAAGAAGCAGCAATACTATTCCACTTAGTTTGTCTGGATCATAGCATGTGTATATAGCAATGAAAGCAACAACACTAGCTAGCAATAGTAATGAACATGTGCTATGAAACTTAAGCAAATAATAAGTTAAAAAATGTTTTTTTGGAAAATATTTTTCATACTTTTAGTGTTTGGTGCAAACATGAAATCATGTTCAATAGAAAACTTTTCTTTTGGTTGATGAAAATTTTTCTTTTTGTGATAGATATTTGCTAAGGAAAATGCCATCCTTTAAAAAAAGCAAAAGTCATTTTCCGCACTCATCCACTGGCGCTTATCTCAATGAATGTTGATCTCTTTTAACTTCACCCTTTCCACTTGTTTATACTGGCTGATTGATTCAGGAAAGTTGATTGAGCTTAGTGGTTCAAGCCTGTCAAGTGGGTCAAGTAGTGTGGGTGGATCGAGAAGGCCACTTGATTCAATTTGGTTGAGTAGCCAAAGTAGTGTGAAAAGGTCAGTGTTGATTGCACCAGGTGGGCCGGGTGCCAAGTCATTTAGTTCGATCTAGTTGAGGTGGATAGTGAGATAGATGATCCATATAGTCCAATCAGGATAGGTTGGTCAGGTTAGGTGCACCATTGGGTCAACATCCAATCGTTTCAAGTGGATGCGAGCCGCGCGGTGTGGATGAGCCGGATGGGTGAGCCACATAGTGTCAATGAGATCAGACAGCTTAGCTTTGACTGGCCAAATTGTTTGATCAACCTAGCCTTGCAAGGGGGAAAATATTTTCCTGTATGTGCATCAAATATAAGAAATTATTTTTCAACCTACATAAAATGATTTTTTTTAGAAAAAAGATTTTATTTGAAAGTGTTTTTCCGCAAATAAGTTATTTTCATACAAACAAGCAAAATCTAGGTCTCTAAATACTTATTGAAGTCAACCTACACACAAGCTATTAATCTTCCCTTTTAAGGGCTAAGCAAACAATTACACTCTAGAACACTAGAATAATATATTTAAGCAATTTTAATCATGGTGAAGTATTTCCTAAGTTACCATGGTATAAACCATAATTTTTGAAGGAACAACCTAACAAGGGGACCCTACTGCGAGTGAAGTGCACTGAGATTGAATTCGCAAAGGAAAACACCAAAGCACACCTCATTTTAGTCACTACCCTAAATGAGAAACAGGGGTTTAAATTATTGTACACATAGGAGGGCTAAGTCTTATATTAGATGCATGAGGGCCTAACCTTATCACTCTTATTATTGCTGCTTGAAGAAGATACACAGTTCGCTGCTTCCGTAAGGCACAAGAAAGGTTTCTGACTGCCTGCCCTCTGATTATTCCATCAATGCTGATTGAGAGGAACAGGGAATTCAAGCGAAACTCAAACTGGAAATAGGAAAGGGAAGCATACTTGAGATCCTAGAAGTGAATCACACTGCTTGCTCACGGATGGAATACGAGGAAAGCGACAGTCATTGCTTGTTTCACAAAGGAAATAGGTCTCATGGGAGATGAAATCACATTGACCACTAGCAACAGATGTGGTCAAGGGAGGTTATGATCGGGTTTTCTGATCTCCAATTAAGTTACCATGGCACTGGCACTAATTTGCAAGGGGAAAGGGTTGCAGGGAGAAGTGGATAAGCTTGCAAGGTTGCTGAGGAGACGAAGTCACAAGGTGGTAGGAAGATGTGGCTCGATTTCTTTCCAGAATTACGAAGAAAAAGGAAGGAGGATTTCAATTTGGGGAGGGATGTGTTCTGTGTTCTAATCTCCAAGGGAAGGGATTAACATCTAACAGGCAGTGGGTTAGCAGGTAGTGGATTGTAGATGTTAATAGATAGAATACTAATTTTTTTGCTTTTGGTCACTGTCTAATTACCTATAATATTTAATATGTATTTTCTTGCTGTGGCATATACTGAAGTAATCCCTTTGTCCTATGATGGCATCCTCTGTTTATTTCATCAGCTTTCTTTTCTGTTCTTAACTCAAAAAATATTCCCTGTATGGCTCTTTTTACAGACGCTTAAATCCTTCAAAGTCAAGATGCTGGTTCTATCAGCTATACCTGGTCTCGTGGAAACATGGACATCACATTTTGGTTTCAAGCCTATTGGGGATACTGAGAGGAGGCAGTTAAATCATGTCAACTTTATGTTGTTTCCTGGGACAGAATTGTTGATCAAGAATTTGGAAGATACAACGGAAGAAACTGGTGAAGTTATAGGTGATAACAATTTATAATTAGATATATTCTATATTTGTGCTAGCAATTTATCTTCTATTGGTAGGCTTTCCTCAGCTCCTATTTCTTGTACTACAATACTAAGATACAGTTTGGCAGGATCAGATGGCGCTTCTTACTCAAGAGTTGGTCAATCTTCCTGTTGTGATGACACTAATAAAATTGATGTGGAAACTACAGTACAATCCAATGAGATTTCTGGAGATGATACAGATCATGTAGCTTTTATCTCGACAATGAATGGAACTCATCAAATAGAACATAACTGGCAGCAGAAGGAATTATTTATACAATTGGATGACACTCCTAACTTAACATCCAAGCCTGATGATAACAAGGCAAATATCTGAGTCATTCTGCATAAATGTAGAAAACTTGAACAATCAAGTAACTGGAAAGTTTAATAAAACAGAAGAGGATGCAACACTTTTGTTCACTCATTTGAAGTAAAATATAGTTGCTTGTCTGGTGGAACACAACATCAGTCACCATTATTAGAAATTCTACGTATTAAGGAGATGCAACTAAAGGAGTTCGGTGGTTGCAAGTTTTTGGCATATTACTCCATGTTCCAAGATAATAGTTGATGGTTTCATATGATTGCTTCCAATAATGAGGTGCACTTACATGAAAGTTCAATGATAAAACACTCATATATTTGGCAATTTGTGTGTTATTCAGGTTCCTGTTGGATTGTTTTCCATCAAAAATAAGGATATTTTGATGGGGAGTATCAGGCTATTATGATTTATAAAACAAGTTCATCTAAGGGGTTGCTATGAAGCTTATACTGGAATCATGCAAAGTTCAGAAAACAATTTAGTAATCTGCTGACTAGCAAGGATTGAAATTGATCATCCAGTTACTGCAAATTCTTTGAAACATCAATTCAAGTAATGGTTCAGAAATTTGGTTTGCTACAAGTGGAGGCTGTAATGTATGTAGTATTTCCCATCCTACCAGAAGCTGGCTTCAGTTAGTAAGAGAAGCAGCAAAAAAACAAGTTTTCTTTGATCTTTAATTGTTTGATATGCTTTCACCCAACCATTTTAAGGGCCTATTGTTAAATATCCATAGAAAGCAGGTTATGAGAAAACAGAAATGTTATCACTGCTCTTAATTAGCAACTTTAAGAGGTCTTGTTTAATACATTGGGATTCTTTCAGAAGCTATGGGCCATTGGCTGGCAATGCAATAGTTAGTTTAATGCAGAGAAACATGAGCATAAATAGGACTGATTGCCTTTTTCTTTTGCTTCTAGTACCTTCATAGCCTGCTAACAAAATTATAGCTAAAGTGGTGCAACTTTATACAGATTGTTTAATGGCTGGAACGACTCCATACTTCCTAGTCCCGGCGTGAAAGCTAATACAATGATTCTGACGTATCTTGTTGGATCCCAAGTACTTTGGGAGCTGAGAAGACTATTGGTTGTCGAAAAAGAATTTTAACTTGGAGGATATCATGACTGCCTGTTGCTGAAATAAGAATTGTGCTGCTGAACAAAACTTTCATGATGTCTCTGTAACTAGGGAGGGTTACTATGTCTGCTAAAGCAGAAGCCTACAACTGTGCAGTTCTCTTTTCCATTTTTCTCTGTCTCTAACCTACATTTAGTTTTTTATTAATGGATTTTGAGAGATTTGGATGGCCTCAGTGAGCATCCCTATTTAAGCTTGCAATACTTGTGCTTGCAAATGCTAACTGAATCACTAATACAATACTGCTTTGGATTGTTTCAAATCTCAAAATGAGATCCAGACATAATGTGAAATATAGGATGTAGATTATATTGTCAGTTTGTCCTCCTTAACCCGCCATGATTATCAAGATTTCTGCTTGTTACTGAATACAGAATTAGGAGCACAAAGGATGGATGCTATTTTTTGATGCTGATGGAATTGGTTAAGTTGTCAAATTTTTCGTTCGGAGCAAACCACTGTTTTGGTTTCCGGATACCATCGCAAATGGTTGGTTTGATGTGCTTTGGATAGATTGCAGATGGATTTGAACTTCCATGCTCAACTTTGAATTAATATATACTTGCTTGAAATGTATTTGGCGTCTAAGAGCCTTTTGAGCTGTTGATGTCTATACTTTGGAACTGACTCATTCATATTGTCTTTGTAATTGCAGCCATTTTAAGCTCGAACAATTGCACTATGAATAATAAATCGTGGCTTCAATTTGTAAGCCGGATTGTAGATGCGTGATTGAAACAGCTAATTAGCAAGCAGACAAGAAAACGCTCGGTGTCAATGAGTAACTGAAGGTAATAAACTTCTATTGGATCTCATCCTTTGTTTTTTTCCTTTCTGTTTCCTTTGGCTCTCTCTTTCCTTTGGCTAGGTAAAGGGGTAAAAGAAGATTCATCCCCATGTTGCTACGTCCCTTTGTTCCTATTTCCATCCAAGGATGAAGGTATATGGATCCATAGTGTAAAATTTTGTGTGGATCGGCATGGGTGAAATTTATCATTTTGTTCGACACCTATAAGACTATCGTACATGAAAGAAAATATATATTTTTAAAAGTTTTCTAATTTATTTTAAATCATTTGAAAAATTGGTTTAATTTAATTAAATTTAATTCGGTCATAATTCATTCAAATTTAAATCAATCGTGGTTTAGACTAATATATTTTTTATTTTCGTGGAATTGTATTTGATTTTAATGTGATCTTAAATCAACCCTTTTATTTCGTATTAAAAAATTTAGTATGTAATAAAATTATATAAATAATAAAAAATTAAGCTGGGCTATCTAGTTAGGACTGTCCTTAAGTGATTCCGTCTCTAATTATAGGCGTGATTCGTGAAGTCATATGTCATGCTTAGGGGTGTAATTGAATCGAATTGAGTTAAACAATATGAGGCTCAAGTTTGCAATTTAATTTGTTATCACTAAATTTGAGCCTAGTTCTAAGTTCGATTCTAAGCTCGGACTCGATTGGTAATAAAATTAAATAACTCGAATTCGAAAAAAATTCGTTTAAAAATTTAATGGATTTAGTTCGAGCTTGTTCAAGATAATTAATTATAATAATTAATAATATAATTAATTATAATAATTAATAATATATATATAAATGAATATATTCGTGAGTCTCTTAATGAATACATTCACGAGTTTTTTAAATGAATATGTTCACGAATTCACAAATCAAATATTGTAAAACTCGAGCTTGGCTTGATAATATTTTCGAGTTCGAAATCAAACTCGAACTCGGCTCGTTAACTTAATTGAACCAAATGGAATGTTTTTTTTATTTTCAAATCGAGATCTGAATAGCTTGCAAGTAATTTAGCTGGTTTACACCTCGACTCATGCTAAGCAATGTCTATGAAGTCTCGTGCTCGGCAAAGCACTAACCATGAAATCGCAACTCAACTGGGTAGAATCTATCGACACGTTAACATTCATATTTTCTTGCTAGGAGGCCGTTAAGGACATGTCTCTGTGTGCGTCCGCCCGGGGCCTATTCAATGGGCAACAGCAAGATGAAATGTCTTTTATGAGATGATTTATTTTCTTTCCAAATGTATGAGATTCTCCTAGAAAGATGTTAAAGTGACGAATTCTCCTCCATGCAAAAAGTTAGTATAGGTAGGTAGTCTATTAAATCTTGTCATTATTTTAGTTTCAATCAAATCAAATTTCACTAATAATTTTGTTATATCTAATCCTGAAATTCTAAATATAAAACACTAAATGATATTAAGTAAAATAAATAAATCAATAAACTTTTGTTACCCTCAAAGTTTATAAAATCACGATCCTATGTAGAATCGATTTGGATCAAGATCGAATCGTTGAATCGTAAAATCATATGATCTTAACAAAAATCATTAAAATGAAAGAATATAAAATTTTTATTAACATAATAATAATAATAATAACAATAACGTTTAACTTTAAAAATATTCTCTTAGTTATAAAATGTAAAGATCAACCTATTATACAATATACATCTAAAAATTCATCATTTAAAAAAAATATTACAAAATATTATGGATAAAAAACTAATTCAAAAATAATTAACCAGATGCTTAAATAATTTTAAAATCTTAACCTAACTTTGCAAAATACGAAAAAATAATAAAAACACTTAAAAATCTTCTAGGTCTCCGAAAAGACTTTAAATGATTTTTTTTTTGGATTTCAACCTTCAACCCAACTATAGATATTTGAACGAGTTTCGATTTGATATATTATATGTTTCGTAATTCAATTTGAGTCAAAAGTTAAGACCTCTCAAAACTTCTATCGATCCTGCTCCGATTCTACTCCGATCTCGTATGATCCTGTCCGATTCTGCAACGAAAATCGATTCTGCACGATCTAGGATTGTGTTGGGATCTTCAGGCGACATAAACACAAAAAGCAGCGGAAACAAGATCCCACGAGCGATCCATGCGAAAGAAAACTCGTACAAAGTATATCTATCTAATAGATTTATCTACTGTTTATACCTTTGGAGCGTGCCTTTACGTTTATCCCGCTCGTCCAAGCGCCGCCGGATCTCTTGCACGTTCAAGTGTCCGTGCCTCTATTCGTATCCACACGAACACGATATCTCTACTTCGGAGAAGAATTACCTTAGTTGTGCTAGCAACTTGAGGTAGTTCACAAAACACCAAGAACCCAAGATGTGAGTTTCGGCCAAGATGGAGAAGAGAAGGAAGAGGGGAAAGAAAATGACAAGTTGTCATCCAAATGACAAGGGAAAAACTCTTTTATACTCATATCATGAGGAGTTTTTACCTTTTAAACTTCCCTTCATTAAACATTTTAATGTAACTCTCTAACTTTTCATGTAATACTCTAATGGTGAGAAACTCTCCATCTTCCTCTCTTATTAATTCATTAAACATTTTAATAAATTAATATTTCATCCAAATGTGGTTGAGTCTAATCTAAATGAGTTTAACTCAAATTAGATCTCAATCCATAATCCAATTGGATTCACTTGAGTCTAACTCAATTAATCCAATTCCAATTAAATCTTAGCCAAATCAAGATCAATTAATCTCCGAAGCATCGTGTCCTTAGTGTGTGACCCAATAGGCTCTCGTAACGTTGGCAATGTGCCTAAACCAATTTAGATACAAAAGCAATGAACGACATCTAGCAATGCATCAATGCTACCCAAGTAATAAGAAAGTCGAGATCCGACTTAACCTCCGTGACTATGACAATGTATGACCTTATCCTTCTATCCTTGATATCTAGATTGACAAATGAGGCATAGACCGTGTCATCCTCAATCAATCTTGTGTTTCTTGATCCCCGAGTAGACTCACTCAAACAAATGAGCTCAATATCTCATATTGACTCATTTGAGCATGATCATGCGTTTTAGCAGTCCTACTCGATCAAGGGGCCCACAGATATCACTCCCGTCATATGGGAGGGATAGATCCCATCTACATCACTCACATCCCTCCGCATAATTCATTACATACTCAGTGATCGCCTTTATAGTCCACCCTGTTACGGGTGACGTTTGACGATACCAAAGTACATAACTCCTTATGTAGGGAACCGTAGTGACTTCAGGTCTAAGGACTATTCATACCAATAGTCACATGAGAAAGTTTATGACACTTATATGACAATCTATGAAACTTTCTCATGGCGGGTCATTCAGTACACATTCTCCAATGTATACCCATGGTCAACTTGATATCACATATCCATGACTTGTGAGCTCAAGTCATCAGTTGACCTACATGCTAGTCTCCATGTATTAATATTGTCCTTGAATATTAATACTTGACTAGGAATGGTTTAGAGTAGTGTTCTCTACATCATGTTACTATCGATTCAACCAATCGATATAATGTAGATAAGAACCTACTACCCAAGGACATTATTATACTTAGTTATTTGGCACAAATACAAAGTAAGTATAATAACCAAACATGCCTTTATTAATAATAGAATATGATACAAAATGTCCCTAGTCAATCATCATATAATTGGCTCTAGGGCTCCTACTAACAATCTCCCACTAGCACTAGTGCCAATCATTGTAGTATCTAATACCGAGTGACCTGGTATGACCATCATGCTTCTTTTGTGCCAAAGCCTTGGTCAAAGGATCTGCGATGTTAGAATCAGTGTGTACTTTGCATATCCTCACATCTCCTCTATCGATGATCTCTCAAATGAGATGGAAGCGCCGTAGTATGTGTTTGGTCCGCTGATGAGAGCGAGGTTCTTTAGCCTGCGCAATAGCCCCATTGTTGTCACAATAGAGGTCTATCGGGTTTGCTATGCTAGGAACCACACCAAACTCTGTAATGAACTTCCGGATCTAAACAACCTCTTTTGCCGCCTCTTACGCGGCAATATACTCAGCCTCTGTTGTAGAATCTGCGACTGTGTCCTGCTTCGAACTCTTCCAGCTCACAGCGCCACCATTCAGGAAAAATACATACCCTGACTGCGATCTATAGTCATCCCTGTCTGTTTGGAAGCTTGCGTCACTGTAACCCTTTACAGCTAGCTCCTCATCGCCTCCAAATATCAAGAAATATTTTTTCATCCTTCGTAAGTACTTAAGAATATTCTTGACAGCTGTTTAGTGACATTCACCTGGATCTGACTGGTACCTGCTCGTCATGCTCAAAGCATACGAAACATCTGGACGAGTACATAGCATGACATACATGATAGACCCTATAGCGGATGCATAAGGGATCTGATCCATACGGTCTCTCTCCTCCTTAGAAGAGGGACATTGAGTCTTCGAAAGACTCACACCATGTGACATTGGCAGAAATCCCTTCTTGGAATTCTGCATGGCAAAACGATTAAGCACCTTGTCAATATATGTATTCTACCTTAAGTCAAGCAATCTCTTAGATCTATCTCTATAGATCTTAATGCCTAGGATATAGGCTGTTTCACCTAAGTCTTTCATTGAGAAGCAATTCCCAAGCCACATCTTCACAGACTGTAGTGAAGAGATATCATTCCCAATGAGGAGTATGTCATCTACATACAAGATCAGGAAGATAACTGTGCTCCCACTAACCCTCTTGTAGACATAGGGTTCATCTTCATTCTTGATGAAACCAAACGCTTTGATTGCATCATCGAATCGAAGATTCCAGCTTCGAGAAGCTTGCTTTAGCCAATAAATGGACCTTTGCAACTTACATACCTTTCCAGCATGCTCTGGATCTACAAAACCCTCAGGTTATGTCATGTACACATCCTCGAGTAGATTTCCATTTAGGAATGCGGTTTTGACATCCATCTGCTAGATCTCGTAATCATGGTAAGCTGCAATAGCAAGCAGGATTCGAATAGACTTAAGCATCGCAACTAGGGAAAAGGTTTTATCATAGTCGATATCATGAATCTGCTTGAAACCTTTAGTTACCAATCACCCTTTGTAGGTATGCATGAGTCCATCCATGTCAGTCTTTCTTCTAAAGACCCACTTACACCCAATGGGTTTAATCCCCTTAGGTGGATCAACCAAAGTCCATACTTGGTTAGTGTACATGGATTCCATTTCGGACCTCATGGCTTCTAGCCATTTCTCAGAATCTGGGCTCATCACAGCTTCTTGATAGGATGTAGGCTCATTCAACTCAATGAGCGTCACATCATCATGGTCAGACAAGAGAAAAGAGTATCTCTCAGGCTGACGACGTATCCTATCAGATCTGCGAGGAGGTTGGTCTACTTGAACAGCCTGTTGTTCCACAACTTCTTGTGTAACAACCTCATGATCCACAACATCTTGTGGTGCCTGTTCAATGTCCATTAAGGCCTCAGTACTATCTGCATCTTAAACTTCTTCAAGATGGATTTCACTCCCACTAGTCCTTCTAGAAATAACTCCTTTTCTAGAAAAACACCATTTCTAGCGACAAACACTTTGCCTTGTGTGGGATTGTAAAAGTAATATCCCTTTGTTTCCTTGGGATATCCTACAAAGTAGCACTTATCAGATTTGGGTCCTAGTTTATCTGAGACTTGACGTCGAACGTAAGCCTCACAACCCCAAATCCTCATAAAAGACATCGTGGGACTCTTCCCAGTTCATATCGTATATGGTGTCTTTATAACAACCTTTGATGGAGCTCGGTTAAGTGTGAAAAGAGATGTTTCTAGAGCGAAACCCCAGAAGGAAGTAGGAAGATCCGTCTGACTCATCATCGATCGTACCATATCTAATAGAGTACGATTTCTCCGCTCGGACACACCATTCCACTGTGGTGTTCCAGGTGGAGTGAGTTGGGATATGATCCCACACTCTGCTAGATGGTCACGAAACTCTTGGCTAAGGTATTCACCACCTCGATCTGATCGAAGCATCTTAATACTTTTGCCAAGTTGGTTTTGTACTTCACTCTTGAATTCTTTGAACTTTTCAAAGGATTCTGACTTGTGTTTCATGAGATACATATAGTCATACCTACTGATATCATCAGTGAAAGTGATGAAGTACTGATAGCCTCCTCTAGCTGCGACATTGAAAGGGCCACATACATTAGTATGTATGAGTCCTAACAACTCTGTCGCTCTTTCGCCGTGTCCACTAAATGGAGTCTTGGTCATCTTGCCTAAAAGACAAGATTCACATGTCTCATATGATTCAAAATCAAATGAGTCCAGTAATCCATCCTTATGGAGCTGGGATATGCGATTCTCATTTATATGTCCTAAGCGACAATGCCAGAGATATGCTTGGTTCAAATCATTTGGTTTGAACCGTTTGGTATTTATGTTATAGATTGGGTTATCTAGATCTAGAAGATAGAGTCTATTTATCAATGGTGCATTATAATAGAACATATCATTTAGCATTATAGAACAACATTTGTTTTTTATGGTAAATGAAAACCCTTTCTTGTCCAAACAAGATACTGAAATCATGTTCTTAGTTAATGCAAGTACATAAAAGCACTCTTCTAGTTCTAGGATAAGCCCATTGGGCAAAGACAAGAAATATGTTCCTACAGCAATAGCAACAACTCTTGCTCCGTTGCCTACTCGTAGATCCACTTCGCCCTTGGTCAATGATCTAGCTCTTTGAAGGCCCTGCACATTAGTACAAATGTGAGAAGCACATCCGGTATCTAATACCCAAGAAGAAGAGATAGATAGATTGACTTCTATAACAAAAATACCTGAGGCAGAAGTCTCACTTCTTTTCTTCTTTGCTTCCTCCAGGTAGAGTTTACAATTCCTCTTCCAATGTCCGGTCTCACCATAATGGAAGCAGGTCCCTTCCTTAGGCACTTTGCCTTTGGCTTTGGATGTAGTAGAATTGGCCTTGCCTTTGGCTTGGGTCTTACTTTTGCCTTTAGGCTTCCATTTGCCATTGCTTTTGTTAACCATTAGTACATTACTGGTCTTGGCTTTCTTGAGATTGGGCTCAGCAGTTCTCAACATGCTGAGCATCTCAGGTAAAGGCTTATCAATTTCATTCATGTTGTAGTTCATGACAAATTGATTATAACCCTCCGGCAACGATTGCAGGATAA
This sequence comes from Boesenbergia rotunda, assembly GCA_024364735.1. Lineage (NCBI taxonomy): Eukaryota > Viridiplantae > Streptophyta > Magnoliopsida > Zingiberales > Zingiberaceae > Boesenbergia > Boesenbergia rotunda. The sequence continues at coordinate 50,758 of JAGFNQ010002580.1, read as the reverse complement.
GGTCTGTTGCCAATTCTTGGCCCAGTGGGAATCCTAGTCTTTCAAGATTCTCCACATACCCAATCATCTTGAGTACGTGAGTTCCTACAGGAGTTCCCTCTTGCATCTTGCATGCAAATAGGGCTTTGAACACCTCAAAGCGCTCGTGCCTAGCTTGCCCTTGATATAGTTGTTTTAGATGCTCAACCATATCATTTGCATTCAAGTTCTCGTGATGCTTCTGAAGCTCAGAGTTGATGGTGGCAAGCATTAGGCATGATACATCCAATGCATCATCCTGATGCTTCTTGTAAGCATCTTTTTCAGCACGGGTGGCGGTAGCGACGGGTGCTTCTGGAAGGGGTTGCTCTAGAACGTACAGTTTACGTTCTTGTTTGAGGATTATCCTCAAGTTCCTGTACCAGTCCAGGAAATTAGCTCCGTTGAGCTTGTCCTTCTCAAGGACAGATCGCAGAGAGAGAGAGTGTTTGACGTATTAGACGACATGGTGATCTACAACAACACAACATGCAGAAATAAGTATCATATCTAGATCATTTAATTAGGCCTTTAATTAAATGATGCTCCCACTAAATCGTAGGGGCTAGTCATGGATGTAGGCAAACATACTTTGCTCACACTACTAGCTCCAAACCAAACAGCGACTACATTTATGTGGGACAAGATCCAAATTATACTTCATCTTGAGTTAGTTTTGGCTAATCGCCCAAGACTCGGTACAATTAAGTAGGTAACATTTACCAATTACATCGTATGCAACTCTTGAAAAAGGGTTAAGATTCACATTACACATCATCTTGAGTTAGCTTTGGCTAATCACCCAAGACTTAGCATAATTTTTCTCTTACCCAATTTTCCCAACTTTTGGGATATGCCTCTAAGTTTCCCAATCCAATTGAGGTGACTTAGTTAAGTCTCACCCAAAGTTCGATAGCGGGACATCACAATTGTCCACTCGCACTCTACCAAGATAAAATGTGTTGCTTTGCTTTGGCAAACCCAACAACAAATGATCGAGGTAGTTTATGAGTACCGAACCTTGGTAGGCATATTGAGTTGACTTAATTAAGATTAACATCTAAGCATGCATTACATACACACACATAGCATATATCAATATATAGGCAAGAAAATGTGACATGGTTATGGCCAGTATACTACGATCTTCTCAAGCCAATGAGAAGATCGATGGTCAACCTAAGGATAACTTCTTCTCCAAGAGCATCCTCCGGTCATCATGTGTGGTTGACATCCTTGTAACTTCATTCTTCAATGGACACTCCATTCCTCTTTTGTACATTACAATGTAGGAAAACTCGAGTTACATTCGAGTCTAAATCTAATTTTACAATTAGGAAGAATAGATACAAGGCACGACACGCAGGCCATATTATGAATTACAACATGCACACACACACATACATCCAATCACATTGGGGTTAAGGCCATAACCATTCACCATGTCATCATTTATACACAATAGATTTAGGATATTGATTTTATTATGAGTGCAAAAACAAAATTTACTTTGTTGTTCCCCGAGTGAGTCGCTGCCCAGATTCATCAACATGAATCCGAGACCCATATAGCAATGGTATGATCACTCGGACTCCTCTTTCCCGAGACATTCTCGGGGTTTTCTCACTCGGGACGACCCGAGCTTCTGTCTTCCCGAGTGACCTCGGGAAGCTTTCTGCTCGGTATGACCTCAGAGGTCAGTCTTCCCGAGTGGGAGGTTGGGAGCCCGACTACTATATCATACAGTTTATGCAACTCATAATATATCTTGTACTACTTCTATATCACATATAAAAGTACAAAAACTTTGTACGATCTTTCGCAAGTGGCTCTGATACCACTGTTGGGATCTTCAGGCAACATAAACACAAAACGCAGCGGAAACAAGATCCCACGAGCGATCCATGCGAAAGAAAACTCGTATAAAGTATATCTATCTAATAGATTTATCTACTGTTTATACCTTTGGAGCGTGCCCTTACGTTTATCCCGCTCGTCCAAGCGCCGCCGGATCTCTTGCACGTTCAAGTGTCCGTGCCTCTATTCGTATCCACACGAACACGATATCTCTACTTCGGAGAAGAACTACCTTAGTTATGCTAGCAACTTGAGGTAGTTCACAAAACACCAAGAACCCAAGATGTGAGTTTCGGCCAAGATGGAGAAGAGAAGGAAGAGGGGAAAGAAAATGACAAGTTGTCATCCAAATGATAAGGGAAAAACTCTTTTATACTCATATCATGAGGAGTTTTTGCCTTTTAAACTTCCCTTCATTAAACATTTTAATGTAACTCTCTAACTTTTCATGTAACATTCTAATGGTGAGAAACTCTCCATCTTCCTCTCTTATTAATTCATTAAACATTTTAATGAATTAATATTTCATCCAAATGTGGTTGAGTCTAATCTAAATGAGTTTAACTCAAATTAGATCTCAATCCATAATCCAATTGGATTCACTTGAGTCTAACTCAATTAATCCAATTCCAATTAAATCTTAGCCAAATCAAGATCAATTAATCTCCGAAGCATCGTGTCCTTAGTGTGTGACCCAATAGGCTCTCGTAACGTTGGCAATGTGCCTAAACCAATTTAGATACAAAAGCAATGAGCGACATCTAGCAATGCATCAATGCTACCCAAGTAATAAGAAAGTTGAGATCCGACTTAACCTTCGTGACTATGACAATGTATGACCTTGTCCTTCTATCCTTGATATCTAGATTGACAAATGAGGCATAGACCGTGTCATCCTCAATCAATCTTGTGTTTCTTGATCCCCGAGTAGACTCACTCAAACAAATGAGCTCAATATCTCATATTGACTCATTTGAGCATGATCATGCGTTTTAGCAGTCCTACTCGATCAAGGGGCCCACAGATATCACTCCCGTCATATGGGAGGGATAGATCCCATCTACATCACTCACATCCCTCCGCATAATTCATTACATACCCAGTGATCGCCTTTATAGTCCACCCTGTTACGGGTGACGTTTGACGATACCAAAGTACATAACTCCTTATGTAGGGAACCGTAGTGACTTCAGGTCTAAGGACTATTCATACCAATAGTCACATGAGAAAGTTTATGACACTCATATGACAATCTATGAAACTTTCTCATGGCGGGTCATTCAGTACACATTCTCTAATGTATACCCATGGTCAACTTGATATCACATATCCATGACTTGTGAGCTCAAGTCATCAGTTGACCTACATGCTAGTCTCCATGTATTAATATTGTTCTTGAATATTAATACTTGACTAGGAATGGTTTAGAGTAGTGTTCTCTACATCATGTCACTATTGATTCAACCAATCGATATAATGTAGATAAGAACTTACTACCCAAGGACATTATTATACTTAGTTATTTGACACAAATACAAAGTAAGTATAATAATCAAACATGCATTTATTAATAATAGAATATGATACAAAATGTCCATAATCAATCATCATATAATTGGCTCTAGGGCTCCTACTAACCGATTGTACAACAGAAGGACGATTAATTATCTCACAAACATTCGCGGTTCAATTCCTAACTATGGTGAATTTTATAAAAAAAATTCTCCAAATGGGATGTATAATCGTAAAATGTTGAGTTTTTGGACCGTCCATCGTGAGCGCTTTCTAATTTATTCTAACAATCGATGAAATTTTTTTGTGAAATCGAATTGATCACCCACAATTCGATATTACTCAATCGATTAGTCACTAGTTTTTTTAATTTCACATCTTTACGATGTCCGAGAGTAACACTTTCTGTCAAGTCCTAACAGGCACAGGATGCGGATAGATGAATGTAGTAGAAGACTTAACAGGGAAGAGCGTCAAATGCTAGGCAGAGAAAGTCCGAAAAAGATCTTGGTCGGAAGATACGAAGTGGTGACATTCTAAGCATGGAAGTCCAACTAACACTGAGACTTTCTGACATTGAGATTGTGATTTGCATGAAAAATACAATGTGTTTGAATTTTGCTGCGAACTAATTTCGTATTCAAATTAAAATAAGTTATAAAATATGAGGTGACACCAAACTCTCTTCGAAGTGCACTATATTCATCTTTGAGAAGAGGCTTAGTAAAGAATGTTCGCCCGGTTTTATTTGGAATCGACATAGTCAACTACTATATATTCTTTTGCTATATGATCTCTAATAAAGAGATGCTCTACTTTAATATATTTCATCGTAAAATGATGCATCTTAATTTTGATCAAATTTACGATGCTCATTGTTCCGGAAGAAATAGATGTCGAAAGCCAGTTACTAGGGTTTAGCCCATGCAAATGTTGACGTTAGGGAGGAATTCCGCACCCTGCGAGAATAACACGAGCGTTAGGGGAACACGCCGGAGGTTGAGCCTACTTCGACGCTCAAGTTAGTACCTTGATGGAGAAGATGGAAAGAAACCAAGACAGTATATGTATAGTAAAAAAATGCGTAACCCCTTTACCGGAGGGTTGAAATATCTTTTATACCTGCGGCGGCTGTCTCACGAGTCTCCACGATCTTTGCCACGCCCCCCAATTGTCAGTTACAGACAAAAGGCGAAATCGCTCGCCTCCAGCGCCCCCGCCGCACCCGTCCCAAGGTCATCACGAGGGAGGTAAATTACGGTCCCCGAAGTAATTAGTACACAGTTGGGCCGAGAATTGATACACCAAACGCCCAAGTTTTAATCCAGTGCGCCTCGTGCGACTCGAACCCAGGATCTCTTAGACAACACCCCCATGTACTAACCACTCCGGATCCCCGTGGGGACCCAATTGTCGGTTACAGGATCACCTTTGCAACGGTCCACGCTGTCATTAAGTTTGGCCCGTTGCGATAATTATGGGTCATGATGACTCTACGATAATGAGTGATGGTTATCCGTAGATCCGAAGAAAGGGGGACCGTTCCTTGAGGGTGAATGCTTCTTGGGCTCCGTTTCCACGAAGTGATCTCGGGGTCTTCTAGCCCGGGGGTCCTGAGCATTTTGCCTTCCCGAGGTAGTCTCGGAGACCTGACTTCCTGAGGTGATCTCGGGAGTGCGTCCTCTGATTTGATCTCCTGAGCGTGTCTACCCACGGGGGGTCTCGGGGGATCCTCTTCCCGAAAGGGTCTCGGAAGCTCCGGAAAAAGAATCGTTCAAACTCGCTATATCTTGCCACATAACTTCTTCAATCCGCGTATCAACCACATGGTACTTAACCCCATCACTCATATTACCACATAAGCGTTGGACACTCTTGGAAGCGAGTAGATGATGAGTTGAGTTGGTAAAGTGGTATGTTCCATCTAAGCGAGTTAAACGATCCATGCGTCGATTAAAAAAACCTTTGCTTAAACAACAATCAACGTGGTAAGTTCTTGGGCCTTTTACTAAACAACAATCATCTGTTTTATTTATAAAAAAAATCATCATGCCGTATTTATTTCAATCAATCAAAATCAGTTATACAAAGACTACAATACATAATAGATTAATAGATTAAATTATTTTTACTATAATAATTAGAGTTTATTTGATGTCTCTCACTTGTCTCTTTAATTCTAATCAATTGAACTCTCCTGACTATATTTATAAATCAACATGAAATTATCTAAGTAACCACATAAGATTATAAATCTTATTCGTATACACAAACAGCAGATATTCAAAAGATGGCTTCACCATCAAAACGGGAACTGGAGTTTCTTGTGCATCCAACCAACATAATATATATGGTAAGAGTACTCCACCATAACAAGGTTTTATTAGGACAAATTATAATTTACAGAAATTTGTCAACCTTGATATATCTAGCTTGGACCTCAACTCAGAAGTGGCGAAAGCAGATTTTGAGAAGAATATGAAAGTTAAAATGGGACTGTGTCGAAATGAATTTCAAGGAAAATGGGTTGAAGTGGGATTAGAGGTATCCAAAATGGAGAATGTTGGTTGTTTTACGAACAAACTACCTTTCAAAAGTCTGGTACAAAAGCATGCTCTATGGGAAACCACATGACAGTTTTCGTCTCCATTTACTCTCAAGAACAAATAGGTGGATGGATGAAAATTTAAAGAACAAATGGATGTATATAAAAGAAGAAAAAAAATCTTTCATGTATAAACAATAAGTGTGGCCTGTCTTAGCTACCTGGAACATGTAAGTCAAGCTATTCATTGATAAGATCCAATACACATGGATTGTATCCTGTTCAAATTGTGAATCGAATCTACTGTACCAACTGCTAAGTTATATGAGCCAATTCAGTCATCACTCAGCAAATTGCATATCTACTTGCATTTAGTCACTACTCATAAATCCTTCCTTGGAAATCCAACATAAATCTTCTGCCTTTATCTAAGATAAACTTACCATTTTTTCAAGATAACATATCATGTAACCCCAAAGTTTTCTTTTTTGGTGAAGTAAGATTATGTGTCCTTGGCAATATCAACTAAGGTCCTTATCAACTGGTTACTTGACACCAAGTCACCAACCAACTTACCATGTATAAACAAACTACTGTTGTGAAAGGCAAAAGAGCTAAGGATTACCTTCAAAGGAATGGCTGATGAGGAGGCCAGAACTCATGCAGCTCGACATCATCTTTTGTGCTATCAAAGAGTTGCAGCATGCCCATTTAAGCCAAGGCAAAACAACAGATTTATTTCATGTTACTTATGTACAATACAAGATACTTAACAGACTAGCAGAACCACAAACTCACTTGTAGAAATACAACATTCCATGGGAGGGATATGACTTTACAGCACTCCCCGGCACACTTTGCAAGAGGCATGAAAAAATGGATCAGGATTCTAGATGGTTTGATTACGTTCAAAACTCACAATTTGGCGTATTACCAAGAAAAAAGAAGAAATCATTACCAAGAAGGCAAAAGAGCATTGCGGTAAACAACAACTAAATTACCACGCGATTCTATAAACAAGTTCCATACAAGGTTTAACTGGGTGCAGCAGGATACCAACCTGTGATCCAGCAAAACTATAGACCTCTCCTGTCAAAACTCCTGGCTGGCAAGACTCCAAACATATAGTTTGAATGTCAACTGATGATTGGATATCACCTTTCAGAATGCAGTTGTCCTGCAGAGTCACTGCTTTCACATGCAAATGAAAGCATGGACCTTCCCAGCACGTAAAGGCAGGATTATTTTGCACGGATATTGTGGGTTCGAGAAGCCCAAATTGCAAAAGCAAGAAACCAAAACACAAACAAGATTGCCCAATAGCGCGTTAGCCCATGCTTGAATCTGGTTGGCATAACCTGCAGCGGCAAAGAGAAGTAAAGGGCCAGTCTTTCTTGTACTACAAATAGAGGAAATTAGCCAAAAAGTCCCTTTTTGTCATAACAGTTAATATCAACCGTTCCAAATACAATATCAAGTCGCCTATTTATAACCTAAGAATAAATATAACTGATCTGCCAGCTATTATTACTTATTCTTCTGGGTTGTTGGAATCACAATAGCTTTTGTTTTCAAACTATTGCATGCAAAAACAAAAAGTAACTTTTGATAGTGAAACTACCAACTAGATCCAAAATAAGTTCTTGTCAGATCACGTCATTATGTATATTGCATGCTACATGAAAGCAAATAGAATTGGCGAAGTCCAATTGACTAAAAAAAAGAACAAAATAAAAATAGTAAATATGGTCTCCAGAGTGATACTCTTCGAAAACATTTTAAAACAGTTCGCAGTGTAGTAATGCTAGGTTGGTGTAAGATCACTGATCACATATTTACATGAGATGAGGTGCATTTAAATAGGAGTTTAACATGATTTTTTCAAATACAATCTCAGAGGTCCATTCTGCCACCTTTTAAGAGTTCAAGTTTGCTTCTTTTGAAGGGATTGGATTCTTCCTCTTTTGAATTCACTTATTATTCTTGAAACACACACACAAAGAAAACAACAAAATACAAAAAAACAATACAACAACAACAACCAAGCCTTATCCCACAAAATGAGGTTGGCTATATGGATCCTCCTACGTCATTATGCTTTATCCTCTACTATATCATCATCTATATTTGAATAAATTTTATCCTATTTTATCATTGTTAATCAAGTCTTTTTTTTATCTTCCTCTTTCTCGTTTAATGTGTATATTTATTATAGTTTTATATCGCCTAATTGAAATATTTATTAGTTATCTAAATACATGTTCGTACCATCTTAAATACATCTCTTGGGGTTTTCCTTAATTGGCACAACTCTGACTTTCTCTCATGTGTTAACATTCTCGTCTGATTCCCATCTTTTATTCGCTTGAATCATAATCTAACATTTAGCTCCATATAACACAATATGTCTAACCATCATTTTATACAACTTCCCTTTAAGTTTTAGAAATATTTTATGATCACAAAGAACACCTAGTGTTTTCCTTCATTTCAATCATCTTATTTGTATTTTATATAAGATGTCTCAATCCCTCCATCCTTTTGTAAAACAAATTTAAATACTTGAAGCTCTCAGTTATAGTTATAGGTAACTTGTTATTTCCTATCTTAACAATTATCTTACCATATTTAACATTGCTAAACTTAAATTTTATGTATTTTATCTTTATTTTACTAAATCTAAAACGTTTCCCACCAAATTTCAAGCTTAGCATTTATGCCTTCTCGTGTCTCATCTATCAAAATGATATCTTCTACAAACTACATGTATCATGGTAATGTGTCTTGGATGTGTACAGTTAGTTTATCCATATTAGTGTAAAAAGATAGAGACTTAGAGTTATTTTTATAGAAAATGCTTCGGTTAATTCACCAAGAGTCTTCACTCGTCATTACATCCACATATATCCTTAATTGTTTTAGTGTAAAAAGATAGAGACTTAGAATTGATTGTTGATGTAACCCTATCTTTATAGAAAACACTTCAGTTAATCCACCTAGAATCTTCACTCGTCATTACATCCACATATATCCTTAATTGTTTCAATACACACTACGCTAACACCTTTATTTTCTAAAATTCTTCATATAAGGGAATTTGACATTGATATAAGATATTTCTAGGTCGATAGATAGCATATGTAAGTGATTCTTCTAAAGAGATGTATAACTTCCATCATTGACCTTCCAGGCATGAATCCAAAATGATGTTAGGTTGATGGCCTCCTTCCTCAGTCTTTTTTCTATCGCTATTTTCTCAAAATTTCATGATATGACTCATTAGTTTAATGCCCCTGCAATTCGCATAAGTTTGTATATATTGTTTATTTTTATAAAGGATATTATGCTCCATTGATTAGATATTTTTTTTTTCATTTTCAATATCATGTTGAATGACTTCCCAAGTTATTCATTACTTTGCTTCCCTAGTCACTTCTATGCCTCTATCGGAATATCCTCTACGTCAACCACTTTTTCATTTTTTATCTCATTTAAAATATGTTCTACTTCTGAAGCTTAAATTCTATGATAATTTTATACTCCTCTCACCTACTTAAATAACCTAAATTAAGTTAATCACATAAACCTTCATTAAAAAATTGATCTTATTTGGGTAAGATCTCGTCTTTCTCTTTCTCTTTCACTTTAGTTATTCTCTCGATGTCCATTTTTCTTTTTGTATCCAGCTATCAGTTCATTGAGCATTTGCCATAGCTTGTAGATATTGTTTTGATAGACGAGACATGTGAAGGAGTAAATGCTAAACTAGAATCTTGGCAGGAAACACTAGAAGTGAAAGGTTTTAGACTTAGTAGAGTAAAGACAGAATATATGAAATTTAAGTTTAGCAATATTAGACATAATGAGACAATTGTTAAGATAGGAGATGACGAATTGTCTAGAACTGAAAGCTTATTTATTTAGGATCATTTTTGCAAAATGATGAAGGGATTGAGAGAAATGTCTTAGATAGAATACAAGTAGGATGGTTGACATAGAAGTTAGCGTTGGGTGTTTTATGTGATCGTAAAGTACCTTTAAAACTTAAAGGGAAATTCTACAAAACGACAGTTAGACCTGCTATACTATATGGTGCTGAGTGTTGGGCATGACTCGGGCGCATGAGCAGAAGATGAAAGTTGCAGAGTTGAGGATGTTAAGATAGATGTGTGGACATATGAGGACAGACAAAATAAGAAATGAGAGCATTAGAGAGAAAGTCAGAATTGTATCTATTGATCAAAAATTTTGAGAGGCACATGGTATGGACATGTACTTAAACGACTAATAAATGCCCCAGTCAGGCGATGTGAAACTTGTTGCATCAATTTATGGTCCGGAGTGACTATGTGTTTTGATGTTTGGGCAAAGAGTTTAAGTTAGTTTTACCCTTGTGTTTTGATATGTGTATTGGAGTGTGTAGGTTTTGCAGGATACACATGGACTTAGCTGGACGGCTTCGGGTACGGTGAAGGGTGGCATGAAGGCAAGCCGTGGGCTTTTGAGCGCCCGAGGGACCATGGATAGCAGGGATGATGAGCCGAGGGACGCGGACTTCGAGGCGTACATGAAGGATGGCATGGAGGCAAGCTGGAGGCTTGTGTGCGCATCTGAGGGACGAGGGCCGAAGACGAAGAGGGCGTGAAGGCAACAGATCGAGGCTGCTGGTGAAGAGACAGCTAAGTTGTGAGGGTTCGAGTGCTGAGGGAATGTACTCGGGAAATCCTAGGGGTCGAGTGCTGAGAGAATTGTACTCAGGAAGGGAAAAATCTAGGTGGCAGTCGACTGGGCCCAAGGCAGTCGACTGATAAAAGGGGCAGAAAGATCAGTCGACTGCTATGGGGGCAGTCGACTAGTAGCAGTCAGAATTCGAACGTTGGACTTGCAACGGTCGAGTTTGAGTGGGGGCAGTCGACTGGCAGCGGCTAAAATAGAAGTAGACTCTATTTAAAAGGGTTTCGTTTTGGCTGAGACTCTTGACGAATTTGGCTTTAGTTAAAGGCCAAATAGTAGTCTAAGAGCTCAGAGGTGAAGTTTGGTTTGTGGCGAGGTTTCTCCACCCACAAGGAGCTACACGAGCTAGCCGGAGGGCATCCGGGGAGTGATCCACCGAAGGATCGAGGGATCGTCCACCTTACGGACATCCGTGGAGTAGGAGCGTCATCTTCGAACCACGTAAAGGTTGGTGTTAGCGTTTGTTTTATTCGTATTATTATTGTTTCCGCTTGCGCACGCTAACATCGTAGGAAGACGAATCGAGAAAAGCTATTTACCCCCCCCCCCCTCTAGCCTGACGATCACGACCTAACAAAACTATGATAAAATTTATTTAAATATAAATGATAAAATAGGGGACAGAGCTAAATGACGTAGAAGGATTTATATAGTCGACCTCACCTAGTGGGATAAGACTTAGTTGTTGTTGTTATTGTCCAACAATCAATATAAGCATTCAAAAATTTTATTCTTGACTTCACACATTGCTTTTTTGGTCTCTTTCTCGACTATTACATACTTTTTTAAGTTTTCTTAAAACACATTAGACTACTCTAAATTGTCCAAGAATGTGTTGTGAGCATGTTGTTCAGTCAAGTAGGGTGGTGACCAAGTGAGCATGTCAGATAAGATGTAGTTGAATAACTTGTAGATGTTGTCTAGTGAAATGAAACATCATTATGTGTAAGCCTATAATTCTGGAAAATATACCTACATGGTTAGGTATTAAACCCATAATGTTCTGGTGAAAGACTGACTCTCCACCGACATGATTCAAAATTTTAAACCTTTGCACTAATCATCGTTGTTATAGATGCTTATGCAAATATCATTATTATAATCAAGGTCTAAAATCTCGATCCGTGCCGAGGTTTCAGCCCTAGACCGGAACGATAGGATTTCGGTATCGTATCATGTCATGCTGATACGGTTTCGATATTTGTTTATTTATATATAGTAATTATTAGATAAATATATTTCTTGTGTATAATTTAAAAATAAGTTGTATATTGATTTTATATAAGTTCTCCATTATTGAACAACTTAATTAACTTAAAGATGTCATACTGATTGTATGGATGCCACACTGTATAATTTAAAGATGTTATTTTATATATAATAATTATATAAATTAACTATTTATTCATTTAATTAATTATTAATTTAAATAATGTATATTTAAAATAATAAAAATCAGAATATCAATTAAATAATAAACAGTAAAAAAATAAAAAAATATGTTAGAATATAAATCTGATTTATTAGAATTTAAAAAAAAATTAATTATGTTTAAATTTTTTAAATTTTTTTAGAATTTTTAAATAAAATTTAAATCAGTAAAATAAATTCAGAATATTAATTAATAAATTTATTATTTTTTAAATTTTAAATATTTTTATATATTTTATTGGGATAATTTAATTAGTGTTTATGAAATCCTCTTTAAAATATCACACTCCAGTCGGGAATTGTTTAAATTAATTTAAAAAAAATTGAAATAGTTCGCGATTGCTACCACGACGGTGTGGGCGCTTGAGGCATCGCCCCATGCCCCGCGAGGCCTCCGACGACTGCGGAAGCCTTCGGCGGTGCAGGAGGCATCCAGCGACGCTTCCGGCGGCGCCTCCGGAACGCCAAAGAGCACGTATGCATGCGAGCAAGTTTTGCTCCCTGTGCGAAACGATAAAAACTCCATGTCGCCTAGCACGGAACGGTATTTCAAACATGGGTTATAATTGCTACTAATGTCATGATTCTAAACAATCTCATTCGCACTTCTCTTAACCATGAAAACTATTTCTTCCTCTTTAAGATTCATCTTGTGAAAGTTCTTTCTTGGCATCTCTTTGCCTATGACCAAGAGCCACCTAATGTAATCTCTTTGATAGTTTTTCTTTTCACTTTTTATGTTGTCTTTAATTAATTTCTTCTATTCAGATTTTAATTATATTTTAGAAACCAAGTATTCATCCTTTATTTGTGAAGTTTTTGGCTTACTCTATCCTATTTCATTAATTATTTGAGTTGTGCTTTCTATGTATCTCTATGTATAATTCCATTAGGGCCCTCAATTGCATTATTTTCTCTCAATTATTCTGTTAAATGTAATAGCCAATTCATGGAGAGGCTCATTGATAGCTCGGTTTCGAGATCACTCTTAGCCCTTTTTCTCTATCTCCTCTTTTTATCAATGTGATGATTTGAGACTAAAATTAAAGTAGACAATGTGCTAGAGGATGAGGGCATCATTGTCTGCATGATCCATCAACTATCTATAGAGTTTTGCTAATCAAGCTCAAATAGTTCATTAGTCGCATTCTCCATTAACCGCATAAGTTTTGATTCTGTTTTTCTTGGATACGAATATTATCTTTATTTCATAATTGTCATGTCTAAGTAATAATCTACATATGAGGATTTCTCTAGTTTTATTTAACAAGCTGGTTGTAATTAGTATCTATGCTCTAGGTTAATTTAGAAAAGCGCTAAAGAGATATTACGAGGTATGAGTGTAGCGGAATAATAACATACTAGTAGTTAGGTTATTGAACCAGTGTACAATCCAAGTGTCAAACCATAGCACAGGTGGTAAATTAGAAGTACCGGAAAGAAATGAAGAAATAAAAGAAAAAGAGAAGTGACAACTACAAACCTTTGGGCAACATAAAAAAGATCATTTTATACTAGTTTCAATTTCAACTAGAATTATTACGCTAAGATAGGGTATATTTTGACATGCTTTGAATCATTACCATGAATTTAGATTTTATCTTAAATACAATTTCACTTAATTTATTTAGTTATAAAAACAGAACTGGTAATTCCTTAAAAAGGAGGGTTTTTTGTAATTCTCAATGTGCCACATAGATGCCACATTAAAAATGTAAAATCCTATTAGAGCATCTCCAATAGTTACACCTCTCCCTAAGCTTTTTTGTAATTTTCAACATGTCACATCAATACCACATCAAATAATATCTCTATATAATTTACATTTAAACTTCCGTGGGGCCTGGCCGGTCACCCCAGGTTCAATTTGTCTGCTGTCTGGTTCATCATTTTTTTTCTATATAATTTACATTTAACATTTTAATTAATTCTGATCTTTAATTTAATTTATTTATAATTTTTAATTAATAAATTAATTAACTTATGATTTTTAATTTAATTTAATTTATAAATTTCAATTAATATTGAATTCACTTATGCCTTTTAATTTAATTTATAATTTTAATTTAATATTTAATTAACTTATTACTTTAAATTTAATTAAATTAATAATTTTCATTTAATATTTAATTAACTTATAAATTTTAACTTAATTATAGTCATTGGTATATTTTAAAAAGATTAAGCATGCAATGTTCATTATGATTAATCATTAGCTCCACCCCCACGAAAAAAAAAGCAAGTTTGAAATATCAAACCTGCTCTTGAACTAAAAAGTTCAAACCCCGCCTCCACACTCGTTAAAGCTTTTTCATTGAGCTTTTTCAAATTTACAAAGTTTTGAAAAAGTTTGCAGAGATGCCCTTATATAGGTAATTGAATTAAATTTTATCGCATTATATTGCACTGGTACTTAATATGTTTTGACATGTGTTAAAGCATGTTGTCGTACTCATTTAATGCACTTTCACTAGAATTAAAATTTTAAAGAAACAAATCCAAAATTTTTTTGATAAGTATCCTAGCATGCCAAGGAAGGTCAAGCGTCAAAGTCGGCATATCTCACATATGCACACAATAAAAAATGATGAATTAAGCAGCAGACAAATTGAACCTGGGGTGATCGGTCCGGTCCCACGGAAGTTTTCCACCGGTCACCAAGGTAAATCGGGAAGCGCTCGCGGTGGCAGTCTAGAAGCCCAGCGTCCCGGGGTTCGCATCCCATTTGGAGGAAAAATTCCTGCAAAATGCGCCGTAGCTGGGGATCGAAATGCGGATGCCTGAGTTAACGACTAGTTACCTTACCGCTGCACCATAGCCCTGAGGGCACACATGCAACACAATAGACATTACCGATGGTACAAATTAGTAGTATTGAATTTTGTTGATTTACCCAATAGCGTCACATAGTATGATATGAAAATTTTAACACGTATAATGATCCCGGCTTTGCCTACGGGTAAGGGCGTAGGCCGGGCCCACCAGCCAGCCTGGCGCCATGAGGGCCTGGTAGACAGGTCAACCGTCATATCAGCGAGTAGGGCCCTGCGACCAGGGACCCTTCCTAAGGGAAGAAGGGGGGGGGGGAGTCCGTCAGATCCTCCGGGAGGACGGCTGGGCCACTCCCTCACTAGTCGGTTGACTCTGTAAAAAGCCTAGTCACTCACACTAGTTTACCCCAACCTAGAGCAGAGTTTTAGCGTCATCGCAAGGTCAAGTCTCGAGGCAACCCCCGGCCCAGGCGTACCCTGCGCTCTCCTTCCACTCCCTACCAGGCAGACGCGTGGCTGTCCACGCTCCCTGGTCCTTACCCGACTTGGTCCCCGGCACCCGGACCTGCCAGTCGACGCTCGGGGTACGGGTCGTCCCGCCCAGACACCCCCTCGCATCCTTACTTCCAGGGTACGGTCCTGCTAGCGGGTTCCTCACGCCTTGCCTGTCTTTGACATCTCCACACGGCCATCCCGCGCTTCCAGTACCCCCCGTACTGCGCACCTAGTACTTACGTACTGCCGGAGCACCCCGCGCCATGTCGCGCCTCTCCTCTGTGCTCCGCACGGGCTGACAGTCATCACGCCCCGGTCCCATCTGCGCGGACTTGGGTTGTCAGCCCCCCCCATCATAAAAGCTCGGCACTCCTCCTATCGCAGGTACGCGTGCGAGAGTTCACGCATCCCTTGCCTCCTTTCCCTTCAGTTTCCGCTCGTCTATATCGGGGACTGACTTGACCGTCGGAGTGCCTGATCGGGGATTCCCCCGGCGGGTTTGCTGACGGTCTCTGTTTTGCAGGGGCGAGGCGAGGCGCGGCCGACATCCGGCCACTTCATCGGTTCGCGGCCCCCGGGAGGTCCGTCCGGCCCGTTGGCTGCCACTCCACTCCGCGACAGGATCAAAAATGACGCTAGAAGAAGGGACACCAGCAGCCTGATCGGAAGTGGAAATGGGGGATCCATATGGGTTTCGACGGTCAGCACTCCCTAATAAGGCGGGTCTTTCTTTACCTACTTTCAGAAAGGGCATTAACGCATCGGAGGCCTTATTGCGGGTCCCTGCGGGGCAGCCCTTGATTTGTTCTATTCTCTGGCAAGGTGGATAAGGGAAAGTATGTAGGCTACATCTTTCGCGCACCTAATGTCTGGCCTTATGGATGTACCGCACTTATTCTATGCATTCTGGCGATCCGGCCTTCTGGATATAACTCACCGTGCGCCGTGTCTTTGGGAATCTGGTTATATACACTCGCCGCGTGGCTGAAAATTGGATCTTCCGGATGTCTCTCATATATTTAGTGCTCCCTTCCGGAATGGTTTTTCTGAAAGAATAACCGTTGCTGCATTACCCTCGGCGATGTGCTCGACCGAGAAGCCTCGGCGAGGCTCTCAGGCGGCTCGTGGCGGCCCACGCTCCCTGGGATGCTCTCGACCGGGAAGCCTCGGCGAGGCTCTCAAGCGGCGCGTGGCGGCCCACGCTCCTTGGGATGCTCTCGACCGGGAAGCCTCGGCGGGGCTCTCAGGCGGCGCGTGGCGGCCCACGCTCCCTGGGATGCTCTCGACCGGGAAGCCTCGGCGAGGCTCTCAGGCGGCGCGTGGCGGCCCACGCTCCCTGGGATGCTCTCGACCGGGAAGCTTCGACGAGGCTCTCAGGCGGCGCGTGGCGGCCCACGCTCCCCGGGATGCTCTCGACCGGGAAGCCTCGGCGAGGCTCTCAGGCGGCGCGTGGCGGCGAGGCTCTCAGGCGGCGCGTGGCGGCCCACACTCCCTGGGATGCTCTCGACCGGGAAGCCTCGGCGAGGCTCTCAGGCGGCGCGTGGCGGCCCACGCTCCCTGGGATGCTCTCGACCGGAAAGCCTCAGCGAGGCTCTCAGGCGGCGCATGGCGGCCCACGCTCCCTGGGATGCCCTCGACCGAGAAGCCTCAGCGAGGCTCTCAGGCGGCGCGTGGCGCCCCACGCTCCCTGGGATGCCCTCAACCGAGTGGCCTTCCTCTTGCTTCACGCAAGCCTCTCCCTCGGATCGGTTCTCGGCCCATGCTGAGCCATGCTACCCGAGAGACCACCCACCGAGTGGCCTTCCTCTTGCTTCACGCAAGCCTTTCCCTCGGATCGGTTCTCGGCCCGACGCATGGTGAGCCATGCTACCCGAGAGACCACCCACCGAGTGGCCTTCCTCTTGCTTCACGCAAGCCTTTCCCCGGGATGCCACCCACCGAGTGGCCTTCCTCTTGCTTCACGCAAGCCTTTCCCTCGGATCGGTTCTCGGCCCGACGCATGGTGAACCATGCTACCCAAGAGACCACCTACCGAGTGGGTGGCCTTCCCCTGCTTCACGCGAGCCTATCCCTCGGATCGGCTCTCGGTCTGACGCATGATGGATCAGGCTGCCCAGGAGACCACCAAGCGAGTAGCCTTCCTCTGGCCCTACGCGAGCCCTTCCCTCGAGCTCTTCAAACAGGAAGCCTCAAGCTCCTCGGGTTGCATCCCGAAGCAGCCCCTAAATCAAGGAGGTGGGACCTCCACCCGGCGCACCAACGCCTCCCCTCCCAGGAACAGGCGGTCGGTCTCACCATCGCCCTAACAGCCATTAAGCGAACGCAAAGAAAAAAGGAAAGGACACTGAAAAGGGGGAAAAAGCAACATCCATAGCTAGCCGTTTGGACCATCGCCTACATCAGACAACAAAAGGGGGCGAACCTACAATTATGGAGGGGGCGTCGAGGGTTGCGACAAGGCTACCCTTGACGCTTCGCCGTGCCTATCGCGAGTCGCCTGTGCCTGAGCCTGCTGGGCCTCAGGGCGTCCGCACATCCGCAAGAGATCGTTTTGGCAAGCCGCCAATTCTTCCTCCTTGACCTTCAAGGCTGCAAGCAGCGTGGCGGCTGACTGATTGGCCTCCAGAAGATCTGCCTGGGCCTTGGCCAACTCGGAGCCCGCTCGAAGTTCCCGAGTCCGAGCTTGATGCTCGCTTTGCTCCAAAAAAGCTAGTTGTTGACGCAGTTGAGCCTCAGAGGCTCGGGCTGCACTCAGCTCTGTCAAAAGAGCTCGAAGCTGCGCCTCAGCACGGGCAACCTGTCCTCGCAGAGCCGCGTTCTCGGAGCGCAGCGCACCCCAGGCCTCATCATCTGGAGGGGGCCTGGCGCAACGAAGCTGAGTTTCCAGCGCCTCCCGACGGGACTCTAATTGCCGAAGGGATCGGTTCTGGGTGGCGAAGGAAACGCCCATGGCATACAAGGCCCCGGTCAACTGCAAAAGAAGCTCAGGGTTGATTAGGAAGAAATCGACCAAGCAAGAGCCATCAGAGAAGCATACCCGGCAGGCATCCGCGACTAAGCCGTCAATGCGGGCGATAGGATCTTGATGGTCGAAGGATCGAAGGCCTTGGTATACGTGGTCGCTTAGGGGAGCATGCAAGTGAACCACCCTAGCCGAGCCCAGTGGGTCAGGATCCGAGAACTCAAAAGCAGATGAGGGGTCCGCTCGTGAGGGAAGAACAAGATGTACCGGGCGAAGGTCTGGGGTCTGGCCAGGAGTAGAAGAAGAAGGGGCGACAGACACTCCGGCGAACAAGCCAACGGAGACAAGGGGAACGGAAGAAGGACCAAGCCCCAAGTCGGAGGAAACCGGAGCACGCGAGGAAGTAGGAGCCCCTGGCGGAAGGGCAGCGTGAGATTGGCCCGACGACTCGATAGGAGGGGCAAGTTGAGGCGAAGAGGGCGCGAGTAGGACATCGGGGGTCTCAGGGGATGCCAAGGTAATCGGCGTCGTCACTAGCAGAGAAGACGGGCTCGCCGCAGCGGAAGGAGAAGGGGTCTCTGAGGCAAGGCGGAGGCAGCGCCGGGGGGAGATGAGCCGTTGTGAGAATGATCCAGGGGAAGCTCGGGCCCCTTGACGGAAGGATCTGAAGGCAATATCTCAATGTCAGAGTCTGGTGTTTCCTCCTCTAACACCTCGCCCTTGTCTGCGAGGAGGCGGCGGTAGGGTTTGGCGCCGAAGCAGGAGGTCCCGGGATGACTGGCGGAATGGTATCCAAAGGAACAGGGATAGGCTCCGAGAGCAGGGCTGCCACTGCCGCCTTATATCTGGCCGCCCTTTCCTTAGCCTCCGTCAGGACAAAGCCACTCAGCATCCTGGAGAGAGCGCTAAGACGCCAAGGAAGGCGAAAGGAAGAAAAGGGGAAGACGAAGGAGTGCGAAGGAGAGACAGAGATAATAGTTGCCAGAACCTATATAGGGGATGAAAAGTTAATCCTAGCCGCTGGTGGAAGGATCGTGGGCGATAGCCCATCCTACGGCTGGACATCAAGGCAGGGGCCCGAAATACGAAAAGACGGCGAAGAAGCGGTCCGCTGCTCAAGACAGAAAGGCAATAAGCCAACGCCTGAAAGATCCACACCCGGTGGACACGTGGCCCTAAAGGAACTGGATGCTTGAAAAAAGATAGAAGGATCGCTAACTCGGCAACTCGAGCAGGAGGGGAATAGGGGTAGCCAAGAGGCCTTACTCATCACGGGCCAGCTCCCGCTAATCCCTTGGCCCGAGCCCCGGCGGACGCGTGGCGGTCCACGCTCCCCGGGTTCTGCTCGGCCAAGAGGCCATACTCATCACGGGCCAGCTCCCGCTAATCCCTTGGCCGAGCCCCGAGCGGACGCATGGCGGTCCACGCTCCCCGGGTCCTGCTTGGCCAAGAGGCCATACTCATCACGGGCCAGCTCCCGCTGATCCCTCGGCCCGAGCCCTGAGCGGACGCGTGGTGGCCCACGCTCCCCGGATCCCACTCGGCCGATACGCCAGGACGTCCACAAGCTATGTACCTTCGGACCTTCTCGCCAGAGGTCCTGACGGGGGATCGGGTCCTCGTGCCGAGACAGGAGCCGGAATCCTGAGCACGCCCCATAAAGACCAAAGACCCTCACAGACAAGCACCAGAAAAAGGACATCCGTCCCGCGACTGGAATAGCGCCCATCAGAAAGCTGGGCGTATGGCTCACCTACGCATCCATCAGGGTCGAAAGAAAACGCTACTCAAACACGTAAAAAGGGAAGCATCACAGTCAGAGGCTCAAGCGCCTTACAAAACCAGGGCGGGAAGCCCCTCGCATACAAAGGAACAGGAGACGCAGAAACACCAGCTTCACTTGAAAAGTTGGTCGGCCACAGAGGGCAGGTCCTTGCACAAATCAGGGAGCGAGACTGCGTCGGGAGAGAAATCTGGGATAAAAACCCACCGAGCCTGAGCTGGCGAATTATGTTGAGGCCATACTGCTCCATCACATCCAGGAACCGTCGGGCAATCTCGGCAGCATGGGCGGATCGTTTAAACACGCCAAGCGATGGTCTTCTAACCGACCCGCTTCAGCCTCCCGGTAGGCACGCAGCTCCGCTAGCTCAATCTGAAGGGCATCCCAGGACGCCTGCTGGTCACGAAGCTCCCCCAGTTCGACCTGGGCCGCGTCCCAAGCCGGGCGGAGGCCCCGCAGATCCTGAAGTTGGTTCCTGAGCGAGTCGGTCTCTCGCTTCTCAGCCGCCAGCTGCGTCCGAAGGGACAAAATCTCCTCGTTGGCCCAGGGGAGGTACGCCTTGGCCCTCAGAAGTTCTGTTTGCAACTCACCCTTGCGCTTGCGATCGTGGAGGTGAGCTTGTTCGACTTGTATCACCCGCTCTTGTGCACGGACTACCTCGGCGTCGGCAGCGGCGATCTGAGCTTTGGCAATCTCCAGCTCCTCCTGGGCCTGACGCAGCATGTCCTGGAGGCCGATAGCCTCTGCCCTCAAACCGTTCAAGGAATCGTTACTTGAAGTCAGCTGGGCATAACGGAGCCGGGCTTCAAGGTCTTCTACGCGCCTCTCTGCGCGACACCGAGCCTTGGCGTGAGTCAGCATCGCCACGCTTATGCTATAGCTCTGAGCCCAAGACTGCGAGAAACAAGCCTGTCAGCCGCAAAAGGAATGAGGAACGCCCTCCCCCCCCAGCTAGGAGACACTTGCCTGGGTAGCCAAAGCCATGAAGTCGTCCGCCCCGATAGACGGGCTCACCGAGCTGCTCGCCCGCAAGCCGGCCATGAACCTGTCCGAGGCTGGACCATATAACCGGACGTCCCTCGACCGCACGGGGGCAGTATTGCTCGGCAGGGTCATGCTCAGACGCCAGTCAGATAGCGAGGGCGACAGCATATGCAGCAGGCCTTCGCTGGCAGGACCTTCCTGGCCAGGCGGGGAGGCATCCCTTGAAGGTACCATCGGCGAGGCCATTGGCAGCACCGCGGAAGGAGGTGGTGGCAGCAGCGCCGGAAGGATGGCGGTCGACGATTCACCCCTCTGTCTTTTGCTAGGCCGGCTAGAAGAGGCCCCCAGGGGGTCGGCCGGGGCGGGTGCAGAGCCGACACCCCCAGGCCGTCGCAAGGAACGACTCAGAGGGCGGGTATCCTCCGAGCCCGACGGTGGAGTCTTCCCTCCTTCGGCAGAAGAAGCAGGAGAAAGGGAGCCGGACAGAGACGCTTCCTGTTCGGCTAGCAGGGCTAAGCGTCGCCCTTGCGCAGTTCGCCGCTCCACAGCCTGCACCCGCTGCTCCCTTATCACCGCTCGGAGGCGCTCCTCCATTTCCTCAGCATGTCCCAACCCGAAACCCCGCTCAGGAGCAGCCGTGCACATCATCTCAGCTGGTCAGGAAGGAAAAGTCAAGAAACGGCCAGGGTTAAATGACAGGGAAAAACCACTTACTTAAGAAGCCGGGCGAATGAAGGGCGCTGGACTCAGGCCAAACGCAGACAGGATGTTCTCGGCCAAAAGCGGTCCGATTGGGAAGTGTTTGTCCCTGAATAAGGAGAGGGCGTGCTCGAAGGGAGAGAACTTTTTGGGATCCGTATGATGAGGAGGCATTTGGGAAAAATCCAGCCGAAAATTAGACGGCCAGGTCGGGAAAATCGCGGGACGGATAAAGAAAAACCTCTCCTTCCAACCCCTGCTGGCAGAAGGGAGAGAGGAAAGGAAGGAAGTCCCAGAGCGAGCTTGGAAAACAAACTCGCCACATTCCTGTTTCTTTAGGTAGAAAAAGTGGTGGAAAAGTTCGGTGTGGGAGGAGCAGCGGTATAACAAGAAGAGGATGGCAGACCCGCAAAGGAGGCGGATGGAGTTGGGGGTCAATTGGGACAAGTTTATACGGAGGTAGCGGCACACGGAGGCAATGAAGGGATGAATGGGGAAGCGCAGGCCCGCCCGTAGGTGGTCCCGCGAAACAGTAATATAGTACCTCGGTGGGGTGGCTGGCTGGTCCGAAGAAGAAGGCAACCGAAGATCATGATCAGGCGGAATATGAAACTCCGCCCTGATGGCCTCAAGGTCGTCACGGGTCAGAGTGGACCTCGCCGTGACATACCAAGGGTGAGGATTGCGAGACGAAGAAGCCATGGAAGCACGAAGAAGGCAGGAGGATCGCGAAAAGGAACAATGAGCACTGAGCGAGAACCGCAACCCTAGCCAGAAGGGAGAAGACAACGCGCCGGAGTGAGAAACGAACGGACTGTACGAGGTTATGTAGGAGGGCAAGACCACCTGGAGGTGGGCCACGGCAGAAATGGCAGACAGCAGTAGTCGCAGGAGCAGGCCCAGTGGGGCCCAAGAAGCGGAGCGCCTTGCGCCCAACCTCGTTCCTCGGGAACGGGGAAACTACCTCGGTGATCGGAGAAGGAAGGGGGACAAGACACGTGGAACCCTCCCCAGTGGTGAGCAGCAGTGGCGAGAAGTTCTCGGGCTGAGGGATCCGGAACCGTCAGTAGTAAACAGGAAAAAGGCGTAGTTTCATCAGCCGACCGGGATCCCCAGGCCTCGACAAATCCACAGAAAAGTCCCCTGACGAAACCCCGATCCCCTCGACGCGCCAGGCTTTCGCGAAGTAAAAACAGTCCAGTCAGTCGGACTCGCCGCCTCCTTCGACTAGACTCGAGGGGGACGCTTATGATCCCGGCCTTGCCTACGGGTAAGGGCGTAGGCCGGGCCCACCGGCCAGCCTGGCGCCACGAGGGCCTGGTAGACAGGTCAACCGCCATATCAGCGAGTAGGGCCCCGCGACCAGGGACCCTTTCTAAGGGAAGAAGGGGGGGGGAGTCCGTCAGATCCTCCGAGAGGACGGCTGGGCCACTCCCTCACTAGTCGGTTGACTCTGTAAAAAGCCTAGTCACTCACACTAGTTCACCCCGACCCAGAGCAGAGTTTTAGCGCCATCGGCAAGGTCAAGTCTCGAGGCAACCCCCGGCCCAGGGCGTACCCTGCGCTCTCCTTCCACTCCCTACCAGGCAGACGCGTGGCTGTCCACGCTCCCTGGTCCTTACCCGACTTGGTCCCCGGCACCCGGACCTGCCAGTCGGCGCTCGGGGTACGGGCCGTCCCGCCCAGACACCCCCTCGCATCCTTACTTCCAGGGTACGGTCCTGCTAGCGGGTTCCTCACGCCTTGCCTGTCTCTGACATCTCCACGCGGCCATCCCGCGCATCCAGTACTCTCGTACTGCGCTTCCAGTACCCCCGTACTGCGCACCCAGTACTTACGTACTGCCGGAGCACCCCGCGCCATGTCGCGCCTCTCCTCTGTGCTCCGCACGGGCTGACAGTCATCACGCCCCGGTCCCATCTGCGCGGACTTGGGTTGTCAGCCCCCCGGTCATAAAAGCTCGGCACTCCTCCTATCGCAGGTACGCGCGCGCGAGTTCTCGCATCCCTTGCCTCCTTTCCCTTCAGTTTCCGCTCGTCTATACCGGGGACTGACTTGACCGTCGGAGTGCCTGACCGGGGATTCCCCCGGCGGGTTTGCTGACGGTCTCTGTTTTGCAGGGGCGAGGCGAGGCGCGGCCGACATCCGGCCACTTCATCGGTTCGCGGCCCCGGGAGGCCCGTCCGGCCCGTTGGGCTGCCACTCCACTCCGCGACAAGATCACTTTACTAATCTCTGCTAACAACCTACACAATGTCAAGAAACCTGCATAAGGAAGATAAAAAAATATATATTTCGCAAATACATCAACATAATAAACATGGGAGATTCTACCATCACCGCACTCGCATTTTTAACATATCAAATATGAACTCGAACAGTAAATCAAAGAATAGCAATGA
>JAGFNQ010002580.1:0-26232 GCA_024364735.1 Boesenbergia rotunda | reverse complement strand
TTTTTCTGAAAGAATAGCCGTTGCTGCATTACCTCGGCGAAGCTCCAGGCGGCGTGGGGCGGCCCACGCTCCCTGGGATGCTATCGACCGGGAAAGCCTCGGCGAGGCTCTTCAGGCGGCTCGTGGCGGCCCACGCTCCCTGGGATGCTCTCGACCGGGAAGCCTCGACGAGGCTCTCAGGCGGCGCGTGGCGGCCCACGCTCCCTGGGATGCTCTCGACCGGGAAGCCTCGGCGAGGCTCTCAGGCGGCGCGTGGCGGCCCACGCTCCCTGGGATGCTCTCGACCGGGAAGCCTCGGCGAGGCTCTCAGGCGGCGCGTGGCGGCCCACGCTCCCTGGGATGCTCTCGACCGGGAGCCTAGGCGAGACTCTCAGGCAGCGCGTGGCGGCCCACGCTCCCGGGAAGCCCTCGGCGAGGCTCTCAGGGGCGGCGCGTGGCGGCCCAGCTCCTTGGGATGCTCTCGACCGGGAAGCCTCGGCGAGGCTCTCAGGTGGCGCGTGGCGGCCCACGCCCCCTGGGATGCTCTCGACCGGAAAGCCTCGGCGAGGCTCTCAGGCGGCGCGTGGCGGCCCACGCTCCCTGGGATGCTCTTCGACCGGAAGCCTCGGCAAGGCTCTCAGGCGGCGCGTGGCGGCCCACGCTCCTAGGATGCTCTCAACCGGGAAGCCTTGGCGAGGCTCTCAGGCGGCGCGTAGCGGCCCACGCTCCCTGGGATGCTCTCGACTGGAAAGCCTCGGCAAGGCTCTCAGGCGGCGCGTGGCAGCCCACGCTCCCTGGGATGCTCTCGATCGGGAAGCCTCGGTGAGGCTCTCAGGCGGCGCGTGGCGGCCCACGCTCCTTGGGATGCTCTCGACCGGGAAGCCTCGGCGAGGCTCTCAGGCAGCGCGTGGTGGCCCACGCTCCTTGGGATGCTCTCCACCGGGAAGCCTCAGGCGAGGCTCTCAGGCGCCGCGTGGCGGCCCACGCTCCTTGGGATGCTCTCGACCGGGAAGCCTCGGCGAGGCTCTCAGGCGCCGCGTGGCGGCCCACGCTCCCTGGGATGCTCTCGACCGAGAAGGACCTCTTCGGCGGGAGGCTTTCTGGCGGCGTGGACGCCCACGCTCCCTGGGATGCCTCTCGACCGAGAAGGCCTTCCTCTTGCTTCACGCAAGCCTTTCCTTCGGATCGGTTCTCGGCCCGACGCATGGTGAACCATGCTACCCGAGAGACCACCCACCGAGTGGCCTTCCTCTTGCTTCACGCAAGCCTTTCCCTCGGATCGGTTCTCGGCCCGACGCATGGTGAACCATGCTACCCGAGAGACCACCCACCGAGTGGCCTTCCTCTTGCTTCACGCAAGCCTTTCCCTCGGATCGGTTCTCGGCCTGACGCATGGTGAACCATGCTACCCGAGAGACCACCCACCGAGTGGCCTTCCTCTTGCTTCACGCAAGCCTTTCCCTCGGATCGGTTCTCGGCCCAACGCATGGTGAACCATGCTACCCGAGAGACCACCCACCGAGTGGCCTTCCTCTTGCTTCACGCAAGCCTTTCCCTCGGATCGGTTCTCGGCCCGACGCATGGTGAACCATGCTACCCGAGAGACCACCCACCGAGTGGCCTTCCCCTGCTTTACGCGAGCCCTTCCCTCGAGCTCTTCAAACAGGAAGCCTCAAGCTCCTCGGGTTACGTCCCCAAGGCAGCCCCTAAATCAAGGAGGTAGGACCTCCACCCGGCGCACCAGCATCTCCCCTCCCAGGAAAAGGCGGTCGGTATCACCATCGCCCTAACAGCCATTAAGCGAACGCAAAGAAAAAAGGAAAGGACACTGAAAAGGAAAAAGAGAAGCAACATCCATAGCTAGCCGTTTTGACCATCGCCTACATCAGACAACAAAAGGGGGCGAACCTACAATTATGGAGGGGGCGTCGAGGGTTGCGACGAGGCTACCCTTGACGCTTCGCCGTGCCTATCGCGAGTCGCCTGTGCCGGGGCCTGCTGGGCCTCGAGGCGTCCGCACATCCGCAAGAGATCGTTTTGGCAAACCGCCAATTCTTCCTCCTTGGCCTTCAAGGCTGCAAGCAGCATGGCGGCTAACTGATTGACCTCCAGAAGATCTGCTGGGCCTTGGCCAATGCAGAGCCCGCTCGAAGTTCCCGAGTCCGAGCTTGATGCTCGCTTTGCTCCAAAAAAGCTAGTTGTTGACGCAGTTGAGCCTCAGAGGCTCGAGCTGCACTCAGCTCTGTCAAAAGAGCTCGGAGCTGCGCCTCAGCACGGGCAACTTGTCCTCGCAGAGCCGCGTTCTCGGAGCGCAGCACACCCTGGGCCTCATCATCTAGAGGGGGCCTGGCGTAACGAAGCTGAGTTTCTAGCGCCTCCCGACGAGACTCTAATTGTCGAAGGGATCGGTTCTGGGTGGCGAAGGAAACGCCCATGGCATACAAGGCCCCGGTCAACTGCAAAAGAAGCTCAGGATTGATTAGGAAGAAATCGACCAAGCAAGAGCCATCAGAGAAGCATACCCGGCAGGCATCAGCGACTAAGCCGTCAATGCGGGCGATAGGGTCTTGATGGTCGAAGGATCGAAGGCCTTGGTATACGTGATCGCTTAGGGGAGCATGCAAGTGAACCACCCTAGCCGAGCCCAGTGGGTCAGGATCCGAGAACTCAAAAGCAGATGAGGGGTCCGCTCGTGAAGGAAGAATAAGATGTACCGGGCGAAGGTCGGGGGTCTGGCCAGGAGTAGAAGAAGAAGGGGTGACAGACACTCCGACGAACAATCCAACGGAGATCAGGGGAACGGAAGAAGGACCAAGCCCCAAGTTGGAGGAAACCGGAGCACGCGAAGGAGTAGGATCCCCTGGCGGAAGGGCAGCGTGAGATTGGCCCGACGACTGGATAGGAGGGGCAAGCTGAGGCGAAGAGGGCACAAGTAGGACATCCGGGGTCTCAGGGGATGCCAAGTTAATCGGCGTCGCCACTAGCAAAGAAGACGGGCTCGCCGCCGCGGAAGGAGAAGGGATCTCCTGATGCAAGGCGGAGGCAGCGCCAGGGGGAGATGAGCCATTGTGAGAATGATCCAGGGGAAGCTCGGGCCCCTTGACGGAAGGATCTGAAGGCAATATCTCAATGTCAGAGTCTGGTGTTTCCTCCTCTAACACCTTGCTCTTGTCTGCAGAGGAGGCGGCGGTAGGGTTTGGCGCCGAAGCAGGAGGTCCCGGGATGACTGGCGGAGTGGCATCCAAAGGAACAGGGATAGGCTCCGAGAGCAGGGTTGCCACTGCCGCCTTATATCTGGCCGCCCTTTCCTTAGCCTCCGTCAAGACAAAGCCACTCAGCATCCTGGAGAAAGCGCTAAGACTCCAAGGAAGGCGAAAGAAAGAAAAGGGGAAGACGAAGGGCGAAGGAAAGACAGAGATAATAGTTGCCAGAACCTATATAGGGGATGAAAAGTTAATTCTAGCCGCTGGTAGAAGGATTATAGACGATAGCCCATCCTACGGCTGGACATCAAGGTAGGGGCCCGAAATACGAAAAGACGGCGAAGAAGCGGTCCACTGATCAAGACAGAAGGGCAATAAGCCAACGCCTGAAAGATCCACACCCGGTGGACACGTGGCCCTCAAGGAACTGGATGCTTGAAAAAAGATAGAAGGATCGCTAACTCGGCAACTCGAGCAAGAGGGAAATAGAAGTAGCCAAGAGGCCTTACTCATCACAGGCTAGCTCCCGCTAATCCCTTGGCTCGAGCCCCGAGCGGACACGTGGCGGTCCACGCTCTCCGGGTCCTACTCGGCCAAGGGGCCTTACTCATCACGGGCCAGCTCCCGCTAAGCCCTTGGCCCGAGCCCCGAGCGGACGCGTGGCGGTCCACGCTCCCCGGGTCCTACTCGGCCAAGAGACCATACTCATCATGGGCCAGCTCCCGCTGGTCCCTCGGCCCGAGCCCTGAGTGGACGCGTGATGGCCCACGCCCCCCATATCCCACTCGGCCGATACGCCAAGACGTCCACAAGCTATGTACCTTCGAACCTTCTCACCAGAGGTCCTGACGGGGGATCGGGTCCTCGTGCCGAGACAGGAGCCGAAAGCCTGAGCAAGCCCCATAAAGACCAAAGACCGTCACAGACAAGCACCAGAAAAGGGCGTTCGCCCCGCGGACTGGAATAGCGCCCATCAGAAAGCTGGGCGTACGACTCACCTACGCATCCATCAGGGTCGCAAGAAAACGCTACTCAAACACGTAAAAAGGGAAACATCACAGTCAGAGGCTCAAGCGCCTTACAAAAACCAGGGTGGGAAGCCCCTCGCATACAAATGAACAAGAGACGCAGAAACACCAGCTTCACTTGAAAGGTTGGTCGGCCACAGAGGGCAGGTCCTTGCACAAATCAGGGAGCGAGACTGCGTCGGGAGAGAAATCTGGGGATAAAAACCCACCGAGCCTGAGCTGGCGAATCATGTTGAGGCCATACTGCTCCAGCACATCCAAGAACCATCGGGCAATCTCGGCAGCATGGGTCAGGTCGTTTAAACACACCGAGCGATGGTCTTCCAACCGATCCGCTTCAACCTCCCGGTAGGCACGCAACTCCGCTAGATCAATCTGAAGGGCATCCTAGGACGCCTGCTGGTCACGAAGCTCCCCTAGTTCGACCTGGGCCGCGTCCCAAACCAGGAGGAGGCCCCGCAGATCCTGAAGTTGGTTCTTGAGTGAGTCGGTCTCTCGCTTCTCAGCCGCCAGCTGCGTCCGAAGGGAGAAAATCTCCTCGTTGGCCCAGGGGAGGTACGCCTTGGCCCTCAGGAGTTCTGTTTGCAACTCACCCTTGCACTTGTGATCGAGGAGGTGAGCTTGTTCGACTTGTATCACCCGCTCTTGTGCACGGACTACCTCGGCGTCGGCAGCAACGATCTGAGCTTTGGCAATCTCCAGCTGCTCCTGGGCCTGACGCAGCATGTCCTGGAGGCCGATAGCCTCTACCCTCAAACCGTTCAAGGAATCGTTACTTGAAGTCAGCTGGGCATAATGGAGCCGGGCTTCAAGGTCTTCTACGCGCCTCTCTGCGCAACACCGAGCCTTGGCGTGAGTCAACATCGCCACGCTTATGCTATAGCTCTGAGCCCAAGACTGCGAGAAACAAGCCTGTCAGCCGCAAAAGGAATGAGGAACGCCCTCCTCCCCCCAGCTAGGAGACACTTGCCTGGGTAGCCAAATCCATGAAGTCGTCCACCCCGATGGAAGGGCTCACCGAGCTGCTCGCCCGCAAGCCGACCATGAACCTGTCCGAGGCTGAACCATATAACAGGACGTCCCTCGACCGCACGGGGGCAGTGTTGCTTGGCAGGGTCATGCTCAGACGCCAGTCAGATAGCGAGGGCGACAGCATATGCAGCAGACCTTCGCTGGCAGGACCTTCCTGGCCAGGCGGGGATGTATCCCTTGAAGGAACCATCGGCGAGGCCATTGGCAGCACCGCGGAAGGAGGTGGTGGCAGTAGCGCCGGAAGGATGGCGGTCAACGATTCTGTTAGTAATATGAGAGAAGTGTCCTAAGGCAATCGCCTTATGATTGTAATCATTTATTTTAATAAATGAATATTCACTATTTGAGTATACATGTTCGTGTATTTGATTGAGATCTTAAACTCATTTACTGAATGCCCGCAATACAATTCACAGCATGAGAGAATTTGTGATGAATTCACAACTAGTGATTATCTCTACATGTGCAATTGTGAAGTATTGAAATTGTCCCTAGTCGATGAATTGATAAATACGGACACTATCAATTCTGTTGAGACTAGCATGGGTTATTCTCTAATCAGCTGATTCTCACTGGCTGGTGACATTGGGATGTCCGGAGATAAACATGAATGCTAGTTAAGGGAACTAGTTCATTGGAGTGACTAGCTGTAAAACTTCATATGGTAATCTACATATAGATATGTCAATGAAGTTCTTACTGCAGCTTAAGTGCGATGTTCCTTTGACTTGCGGTGTTCAAGTCATCTTGGTCATGAAGACTTAT
Source organism: Boesenbergia rotunda (assembly GCA_024364735.1). Taxonomy (NCBI): domain Eukaryota; kingdom Viridiplantae; phylum Streptophyta; class Magnoliopsida; order Zingiberales; family Zingiberaceae; genus Boesenbergia; species Boesenbergia rotunda. Next base: position 20,225 of record JAGFNQ010002580.1, on the reverse strand, counting down.
ACTTTGACATCTTAAGCAAGCATCTCCAAGGAGGTGTGGACCCAGGATGATTGGGTATAAGCCGAAGTGCCCGAAGATGTTTGAATAGCCTACAAAGGATTCACCACTCCTTGCGAGGAGATGTATATCCAAGGCCTATCGTCGGATTATTACTCAAAGCCTCTGGCCAGAGCATCACATGATCTGAGTATGAATATCTCAGAAACGTGAGAGTAATTAGAATCTGTTGGACGAGAAAGGCATTACTTGGGCTAGGTGTGACGTAGTCATCCTAGTGGGGACTGACACACATAGACCGTGTCCTGAACCAAGTGGGTATAAGATGGTGAAGGGAATGAGGCACAACTCATTAAAGCTGCTGAAGGGTTTCAGAATTATTTCTGAGGTCAACCGTTGATCTTAAGATTAATTGGGGGTCATGATGTACTACTAGGTGCCACTCATGATCGTTCTATAATTGGTTGATTATAGATGGCCAACATAAATCGAAAGCCTATTTAGTCACACGCACTATGAGTAATCCGAGGGATTTAAAACGAGTTGAAAATTGGATTTTCCGATCATGAGAGATAAGTCGAATCTGAATTTTTCAGAGACGCATCGGAAGCATAAAATGGCTAAGTCTTTTGAAGACTTATTGGACGAATTAAATGAGTTTAATTCGTACGATTACGGCATTGGTTTGGCCGGCCAAAAAGGGTCCCCACCCTCTTTGGTTTGGCCGGCCACAATAAGAGGGAGAACCAAATTATTTGGTTCAAATTATAAAATAAACTGCGCGTGGTTTGTTTTATAAAATTATGGATAAAGAAATTTATATAAAGAAACTTATATAAAGAGATTTATTTTCATGGAAATTAAAATAAACCTTGGATTGGCTTATTTTATTTTATAAATCAATAATGTATTGATTTACCATGATAAAGAAATTTATAGAAATTTATTCTTTTTATGAAAATTAAAATGAACCATGGATTGGTTTATTTTATTTTATAAAATCAATTATAAATTGATTTTTCCATGATAAGAAAAATTTATAAGATAAATTTCTTGTAAAATTTTATTCCATAATAAAAGGGGAGACATGGTTGTTTTTATTATAAATTAAATTATAATAAAAACTTGGCATAACTGAATAATTCATAGAAAAATTTATAAGATAAATTTCTTATGAAAAATTTATTCCGTTAAAAAGGAGACTTGGCGATAAAGAGTCTACTATATAAAGGTGCATAGGCAAGGCTTAGAAATTAATTCAAGTGATCAAGGATTCTTGCCTAGCCTCTTTTCCTCTCCTTCTCTCCCTCTCCCTCCTCAAGTGGGCGCCGGCCCTAGAAGGGCTTCTTGTTGCCGTGAGCCACCTCCACCAAGAAGAAGCCGAAGAAGAAGAAGAAGCGGATTGCGACTCCTTCCTTTCTCCCAGAATCTTGATTTCGTTTTTCGTTTGGTGGTTAGTTTTCCATCTCTCTCTCTTGATATCCTAGTCGTGCCTTTGGAGAATCTAGTAGTTCTTGTCGGCACGAAACTCGTGGCTTTGCGAAGTCATCCCGAAGAAAACTCGGCGTGGACGCGAATAGAGGCGGAGCTTCCAAGGGACGCTACGGTTGGATCTCGTCCCATTTTACGAGTTACGCGAGGTATTAAGTAAATTAGTTTACTTTCTGTAAAATTTTAAATGTATGATCATGTCTCCACAACATAAGGTTGCATGCTAGATACGTGGTTAAAATAATTTGAGAAATTATTTATGCTAAACCTTCCGCTGCACGTAATTAAAATTTAAAATTACGAACGCGTATCTATGTCAACATGCACCCGGTCCCAACAGATTCACCCCTCTGTCTTTTGCTAGGCCGGCTAGAAGAGGCCCCCAGGGGGTCGGGTCGGGCGGGGTGGGTGCAAAGTCGACACCCCCATGTCGTCGCAAGGAACGACTCAGAGGGCAGGTATCCTCCGAGCCTGACGGTGGAGTCTTCTCTCCTTCGGCAGAAGAAGCAGGAGAAAGGGAGCCAGACAGAGACGCTTCCTGTTCAGCTAGCAGGGCTAAACGTCGCCCTTGCGCAGTTCTCCGCTCCACAGCCTGCACCCGCTGCTCCCTTATCACCGCTCGGAGGTGCTCCTCCATTTCCTCAGCATGTCCCAACCCGAAACCCCGCTCAGGAGCAGCCGTGCACATCATCTCAGCTGATCAGGAAGGAAAAGTCAAGAAACGGCCAGGGTGAAATGACAGGGAAAAACCACTTACTTAAAGAAGCCGAGCGGATGAAGGGCGCCGGACTCAGGCCAAACGCAGACAAGATGTTCTCGGCCAAATGCGGTCCGATTGGGAAGTGTTTGTCCCTGAATAAGGAGAGGGCGTGCTCGAAGGGAGAGAACTTTTTGGGATCCGTATAATGAGGAGGCACTTGGGAAAAATCCAGCCGAAAATTAGACGGCCAGGTCGGGAAAATCGCGGGACGGATAAAGAAAAACCTCTCCTTCCAACCCCTGCTGGCAAAAGGGAGAGAGGAAAGGAAGGAAGTCCCAGAGCGAGCCTGGAAAACAAACTCGCCATATTCCTGTTTCTTTAGGTAGAAAAAGTGGTGGAAAAGTTCGGTGTGGGAGGAGCAGCGGTATAACAAGAAGAGGATAGCAGACCCGCAAAGGAGGCGGATGGAGTTGGGGGTCAATTAGGACAAGTTTATACGGAGGTAGTGGCACACGGAGGCAATGAAGGGATGAATGGGGAAGTGCAGGCCCGCCCGTAGGTGGTCCCGCAACAGTAATATAGTACCTCGGTGGGGTGGCTGGCTGGTCCGAAGAAGAAGGCAACCGAAGATCATGATCAGGCGGAATATGAAACTCCGCCCTGATGGCCTCAAGGTCGTCACGGGTCAGAATGGACCTCGCCGTGACATACCAAGGATGAGGATTGCGAGACGAAGAGACCATGGAATCACGAAGAAGGCAGGAGGATCGCGAAAAGGAACAATGAGCACTGAGCGAGAACCGCAACCCTAGCCAGAAGGGAGAAGACAACGCGCCGGAGTAAGAAACGAACGGACTGTACGAGGTTATGTAGGAGTGCAAGATCACTTGGAGGTGGGCCACGGCAGAAATTGCAGACATCAGTAGTCACAGGAGCAGGCTCAGTGGGGCCCAAGAAGCAGAGCGCCTTGCGCCCAACCTCGTTCCTCGAGGAACGGGGAAACTACCTCGGTGATCGGAGAAGGAATGGGGACAAGACACGTGGAGCCCTCCCCGGGGGTGAGCAGCAGTGGCTAGAAGTCCTCGGGCGCTGAGGGATCCGGAACCGTCAGTAGTAAACCGGAAAAAGGCGTAGTTTCATCAGCCGACCGGGATCCCCAGGCCTCGACAAATCCACAGAAAAGTCCCCTGACAAAACCCCGATCCCCTTGATGCGCCAGGCTTTTTGCTTCGACTAGACTCGAGGGGGACGCTTATGATCCCGACCTTGCCTACGGGTAAGGGCGTAGGCCGGGCCCACCGGCCAGCCTGGCGCCACGAGGGCCTGGTAGACAAGTCAACCGCCATATCAACGAGTAGGGCCCCACGACCAGGGACCCTTTCTAAGGGAAGAAGGGGGAGGGAAGTCCGTCAGATCCTCCGGGAGGATGGCTGGGCCACTCCCTCCCTAGTCGGTTGACTCTGTAAAAAGCCTAGCCACTCACACTAGTTCACCCCAACCCAAAGCAGAGTTTTAGCGCCATCGGCAAGGTCAAGTCTCGAGGCAACCCCCGGCCCAGGGCGTACCCTGCGCTCTCCTTCCACTCTATACCAGGCGGACACGTGGCTGTCCACAATCCCTGGTCCTTACCCGACTTGGTCCCCGACACCCGGACCTGCCAGTCGGTGCTCAGGGTACGGGTCGTCCCGCCCAGATACCCCCTCGCATCCCTACTTCCAGGGTACGGTCCTGCTAGCGGGTTCCTTACGCCTTGCCTGTCTCTGACATCTCCACGCAGCCATCCCGCGCTTCCAGTACCCCCGTACTACGCACCCAGTACTTACGTACTACCGGAGCACCCCGCGCCATGTTGCGCCTCTCCTCTGTGCTCCGCACGGGCTGACATTCATCATGCCCTAGTCCCATCTGCACGGACTTGGGTTGTCAACCCCCCGGTCATAAAAGCTCGACACTCCTCCTCTCACAGGTACGCGCGCGCGAGTTCTTGCATCCCTTGCCTCCTTTCCCTTCAGTTTCCGCTCGTTTATACCGGGGACTGACTTGATCGTCGGATAAAAAATTTGATTAAGTTGAAGCAATTTTATTATAATCATAACTATTACAACTTACTTAACATTATATTAATCAAGGTGGAGTAATTTTGATAAGGTGGATAAAAAATATTTTAATATAATAGTATGTTATGTGTACTAATTTTGGTAAAATTGAATTTTAAAAATTTAAATCAATTTACTTTAATACATGTTGCTGTTGTTGCTAAATATTATAATAATTATGACCATGGTATAATAGCACTAAATAAAAAATAATGTCGCATCTTTTAATATTTTTTTAAATAAAACACCGTTTGATAATAAAAATAATGATGTTTTTTAATTTTTTTCTCTAAAATAATCAATAAAAAATCTGTCTCTTTCTTATCTCTTCTCTTTTAAACTTTCAACTACTCTTAATTTATTTTTTTTTTATTATTTTTATCTTGTTTAATCAAAAGGAAGAAATAAAACAAAAATCAAATTCTTTATTATTTTTATCTTGTTTAATCAAAGAGGAAGAAATAAAACAAAATCAAATTCTAAATTTAGATAAAAATAACATAATCGGCAAACACCATCAACGAGGTGTTCTACCTTAAATGAGTAATGATTCATCCCATGACTAACGTGATTTTTCTAATCAATCTGACGATTCGGTCTTAAAAAATTTTTTCATTGATCATCAGAATAAATCGAAAAGCGCTCACAATAGATATTCTAAAAGTCCAGCGTCTCAGGGTTCATACCCATTTGGAGAAAAAATTAGTGTAAATATTTCATAGCTGGGAATCGAACCGTAGATATCTAAAAAAACGACTAGTCATCTTATCGCTGTATTATATATCCAAAGGCAATAATGATTCATCCCGAGAGGTGATGCATCGACAAGACTTTTAAATAATTAATTAAATATCTAAGTATTTAATTTTAATTATGATATATTTATTTTAAAAGTAGAAATATTTTATAAGATTAAATCGATTATTTTTAAATTAATCTATTTAAATAATTGAATACCTAATTAAAAACTAAGAGCACGTGTCCTCCACCATTCTAATATCGAATTTTTGAAAAGTTTTTTTTATAATTTTAAAATTAAATATATACTTTCTCTTTTAATTTTAAAATTTAAAAATAATAATTTTAATACCATATAATAAAAATGATTAAAGTTTTTTTAAAAAATTATTATTGAATATTATAATTTAATAGAAAAATAAATTTTTAATTTTTTTAACTTATTATAATTCATGAGAAACTGAATTTTAGAAATTTTTTATTTTTTATTTTTTTAATTTGAATATTATAATTTAATTGGGAAGTAGAAATTTATATTTAAATAAAAATAAAAATGTTAATTTTGGAATAATTTTTTTAAAAAATTGATATTAAAATCATAAATTTAGCTTCGTATTTAAAATATTTTTCTTTATTAATAATAAAAATAAAAATAAATAAATAAATGGACAACGATTCGTCCACTCAACGATGACGTGGCATATCAAATTACCAACGATACTCCTCGACGTAAGCAGAGGGAGACTAACGGCACCGTTACATGACTACAAACGGCGCCGTAAGTCAACTCCCTGACCTGACGATGGCGAGCGACGCCCATAAAAATAAAGAACCTGCGTTCCCCCTTCTTCCCAATCTCAACTGGTTTGGACAAAGCCTAGAGTTCCGTCTTCTTCTTGCACGCGCAGAGAGAGAGAGGCTAAGCAAAGGATCGATCGGGGCGGAGGCCAATCAATTGTGTCAACTGGATCGGAGGCTTGTGGTTTAAAGCGCAGCGCTCCGAGGTAATTCCTGGAGCTTTGCTTGCGGTCCGACGAATTCGAGGGACTCGGTATTGCTGAGCTTTTAGGTCGTAGGGTTTCTGATGGGGTGATTTGCTGTTGTTAAAATGTCTATGTCAAAGTTCTTCCATGTTGTTGGTTCCAACTTCTCGAGCCTTTTGTTCGGAGCTCAACCTTCGATCTTGGAGTTTATATTTCTTTGATTGGCTCGTCGATCCGTGCTCTCCTTAATTTTCTTCAGGGATTTGTCTAAAAAATTGTGTGTGTGTTTTTTTTCCTTCTGGTATTATGGGGTAGGATTTAGCTAATTAGCTGTAGGTTCTATACCAGGGAGATATGATGATTTTAGTTCTAAAACCTCTAGCCATCCTAAAACGACGGCTAGGAAACTTAGCTACGGCGTAGTTTGAATAAGTTCCATAACTTTTGGGGATGTTTCCCATTTTTTGATCTATTCTCATCCTATGAGGCATTCTGTTGTTGGATGTCCTTTTCTTGTTGTTTTTTGAGGCTGAATAAGGATGGTTTACGTAATTTAACTCCATAGCTTGTTCTTTTTTTCTTTCTCAGTGTTTTCTGATTTAGCACGATACGCTTCTCTGCCTACATTATGTGCTCATACTTAGCAGCGAACTTCACTTCTTAACTTCCTCCATTGTGAAGTATGCCATGCACAGTATTCTACTTTTACACTCGAAACATTTCTTTACTTTATTTATAGGCTTGTCCAAGTTCATGCGTCTTTGTGAGGTTTAGTTGGTTTTAGCTTTTATGGAATGAAGAAAAAAATATTGATGTAGAAAAGAAACGAATGATGATTGACGCATCATTAATTAAAGGAAATAATTGGAGAATATTTTAAAATTTGCAAATCACTTGTCATGATTTCTTCTGTAGTTGTTTATGGTTGTGTCAAAGTGTAAATAGAGGAGCAAAATGCATGGATTTTTTGCTTATTGGAAGGGGCATCAAAAGAAAACGGATAATGAATGTTTCTTAACAAATTTAGTGAAGTAATTGTTCTCTGCTTACAAAAGAAAACCCAAGAAGAAGATTCAATAACTCGGTAGTCAATTTCTCCTCTGGAGGAAAATAATGCAAAGAAGTAAATAAATAAAGATTGGACAATATTTAAAGATTGGCACATCTTAAATTTGGTTTATACTGAGTTTTATTGTTTAGTAAATTGTCAAATTATTTGGTAATTCAAAGGCGTCACACTTTCTTTTTGTAATTAGTCAAAATAATTGTATTCCAATTATGGTTCAATGTGTTTTTTTTAATTTGGATTATTTATTTCCTGGTTTGTTATGGTCGAGGCTAAAAAATTGTGTCATTACTATGGAATATAACACTTGATTAATGATATATATTCCACTTTCTAATCACTTTATCAATTTTGTTTAAATTTTTGTGCCAGTTGACGGTTCAATTTTGGTATATCTTCAAGTGGGCATGACTGATGTTTTTGGTGTTACCATCAAAGTTCCTTGCCTTATTTGAATTCTTTTCTGCGGCAAAATAATATGGAGTAAAATCAAGATTTGAAGAAAACCACTTTCTTGAAACGCGTGAAGAAACAAGTTGTCAAGGAAAAATGCACACAATTAGCTGTCATGTGTGGTCAACTAACGTTGCTTAATCGGGAGAGCTTTTATGGACTGTGTAATATTTGATATTTTTTTTGTGTAATTAGCGTCCATTTGCTAAGATTTTTTGTTAGATGGTCAGTTCTGTGTCGTTCAGATTTAGATCAATTTTCTTCTTGGATAAATTTTCATCCTTTTCTTTTCGTGATAATTTTTTAATGTATTCATATATGATTTATTTTTTTATAGATTAGCTTGAATGTGTTCATTTTTCACAGTTCCATCTTTCTCCAGCATATATGTAAAAGCTTCTGAGTTCCTGAATAACTGAAAATTAATAGTATGGGTAGGCGCTGCTAATTGTCAGTCTTCTTTCTGCACTCTTCTTTATATCTTTTATAATTTTTTTATTTAAAAAAATGGATTTTTGTTTGCATGCAGTTTAAGACGCCAATGGTTCTCTGATATCTGGCTGTTAAGAATCTATTTCAAGCTCATTGCTGATTGGTTTTTGTTTTTCTTCACCAATTGGGTGGAGTAGATGTCATTCCGTAGTATAGTCCGTGATGTTAGAGATGGCTTTGGCAGTTTATCAAGGCGGAGTTTTGATGTCAGGCTTTCAAGTCTAATCGGTCATCGTAGGGGGAAATCCCAAGGCTCTGTGCTGGAGCTGCATGATCCATGTCCTGTTATCCATCAGAGTCGTTGGGCTAGCTTACCCCCTGAGCTTCTCCGTGATGTGATCAGAAGGCTAGAGGCAAGTGAAAGCACATGGCCATCTCGGAAGCATGTTGTTGCCTGTGCAGCTGTCTGTAGATCATGGAGGGAGATGTGCAAAGAGATTGTTAAATGTCCAGAAGTTAGTGGGAAGCTCACGTTTCCAATCTCTCTAAAGCAGGTAGTTCCTTGTTTGATCTATTGTGTAATAGATACCAGCCATGTGTCTCATGCATTAGTAAACTTAGCTCCTGCTACCGATCTGTTTGTCAAAAGCATTGGCTTGCTAACGCTACCAACACTTGCTATGAAAAACCATTTTGATCTGGTGGCAGAGAAATTGCCTACATGGTAATGATTTCTATTTGATTATTCCTGCTTTTTGCAGCCTGGACCTCGGGATGGAACCATTCAATGCTTCATTAAGAGGGATAAGTCAAAACTTAGTTATCATTTGTACCTGTGTCTTAGCACCTGTAAGTTTCCTTCCTTTTTGTTTATTTTGAACTTCACAGATCTTATTATTCTTGTTAAATATTTGCCACAAGGACAACACCCAGTTGTCCTGCTGTTTCTGTTTGGACAACATCTGTGTGGTCTATGTTTCAAGTATTCCATGCATGAGTTGGTTACATCTTAGTATATCGAGCTACTATTTTTATCACTTCTTGAATTCTCTCATACATTAGGTATCCTTCTATATAATTAGTGATTATGCAAAGTTAAATTGTAATCTGTTTTTTTTCTCCTTTTTTTTGTTTTTTTTTCTCTTTGAGTTATTTTACTAGTCATAGGTTACATTCTTTCCAAATACTTCTGATTTTTGTTTTCCTTTTAAGCCAATCAGCTGTTATCTATCACAAGGAATTTTGTATTTCCTCTTCTCTGATTACTGTCCTTGAGAGAGATAAAATGATTAATTATGCAAAGTTAAATTGTCATTAGTTTTTTTTTTTACCTCTGGGGAGTTGTTTTAATAGGCTTTGGTTACTTTATTTCTAAATATTTGTGTTTTTTTCATTTCCCTTTTATGGTAACCAGCTGTTTGCTGTCACAAGGAAGAAACTTTGTTTTCCCTCTTCTGTGTATTGTTCTTCAGTGAGATTGATAGTACATCTTAGTTTATGGAGCTACTGTCTTTATCACTCACTACTTGTGTCTTTTTATACATAAGCATCCTTTTGTAATATGAATGATTATGCAAAGTTAAACTGTGATCAGTTTTTCTCTCAGGATTTCTCTTGACACGATCTTTGTTTACTATCTAGCTTTCGAAGTATTTGCCATTTTGATTTTGATTTTTCATCTGCTAGCTGTCCCAAGCAATTTTGTATTTCCTCACATCCGTTTGTGGCTCTGCAGAAAGTTTGGAAACAATTTACACTCCTACATAGAGAATTCTCTTAAGTTGTACTAATATATTCACTTATTTCACTTGCCTTCACCTTTATTCTGTAAAATGTTTTTCTATCCATATTGTGCTTAGGCAATAGCCTTGTGGGACTGCATTCTTTGATGTCTTTCACTCACTAATGAATGTATGTGTATACATAGCTGTTCTCGTTGAGACTGGGAAGCTTCTCCTATCAGCTAAAAGAAATCGCAGAACCACTTATACAGAATATATTATCTCAATGGATGCTGGAAGCATATCAAAGACAAGCAATTCATACATTGGAAAGCTACGGTACTTGTTTTGCTAGACAGCAGCACATATTCAAGTGTTATAATTATGCCTATCTAAGCATTTCCTTCTATGATAACAGGTCAAACTTTCTTGGCACAAAATTTGTGGTATACGACACCCAGCCTCCACACAACATTTCTACCCTTTGCCCACCTGGTCGAACAAGTCGTAGGTTCTCCAAGAAAGTCTCTCCCAAAGTCCCTTCAGGTAGTTACAACATAGCCCAAGTTACGTACGAGTTGAATGTTCTTGGTACACGAGGACCGCGGCGTATGCACTGCATCATGTACTCGATTCCTGCATCAGCACTTGAGCCTGGGGGCACAGTTCCTGGTCAACCTGAGAACCTTGTTTCCCATTCCCTCGATGACTCTTTCCGCAGCATGTCATTCTCGAAGTCCTCAGTCATGGACCGTTCATTGGACTTCAACAGCTCTCGCTTCTCTGATATAACTGGTGGAACTCGTGAGGGAGAAGAGGAGGATAGCATAAAGGAAAGGCCATTGGTACTGCGAAACAAACACCCAAGGTGGCACGAGCAGCTGCAGTGTTGGTGCCTGAACTTCCGTGGCAGGGTTACAATTGCTTCGGTGAAGAACTTCCAACTGATATCTGCTGTGCAGTCATCAGCGGGCGCTCCGACTCCATCAGAGCCACCAGCAGTGCAATCCGAGCATGATAAGGTAATCCTCCAGTTTGGCAAGGTGGCGAGGGATATGTTCACCATGGATTACAAGTATCCGCTCTCTGCCTTCCAGGCATTTGCCATATGTTTGAGCAGCTTCGACACCAAGTTGGCTTGTGAATAGATAGTGTTGATTGTTTGTAGTGAAAACAACCCAAGAACAAAATTTTCAAAAGGTAAAAAGAATGCGCCTTGTTGATTCTTATCGGTTGCTAGTGTCTAGTGATCAGGTTGTAACGTGCAGCTATGTTTTTTTTTTTTTTTTTTTTTAAACTTTTGAGGCACTGTGACAGTGAGCTTATGAACCGTATTACCCACGTAGATTCTCTTTCTAATTATTTGCATTTAACTTATTCTGTCCTGATGTGAAAACCGTTTACCCCTTTATATAGTAATTCTAAATTTATGTGCATCAATAGCTTAATGAACTGAAAAAATGCTAATGTTTATCAGTGAAGTTTATCTGTGGAATATATGATGCTTTCCCAGTGAATTGCTTGGTTTAATTTTTTTAGCGGTAAGAGAGAGTTTATGATTCAGTTTCAGCTTTTAGTAAGACTGTATTTTCATTCGCTGGCATACTGGCATCATCAATAAAATAAAATAGTTCAAAGTATCCCGAACTTGAATATGATTTATGGGGTGAAGCCTATTGTTGATTCTAGAAGGTAATTTTGATACGCAGATAAATACTGAGAGTGGAATTAGTAAACTTTGGAGATAAATTTGTTTTGCTCCCGTTAGTTTGCTTATAATATTTTAAAAATGGTCTTTTGACTAATTGTTGATAGAGTTGACATTGATATATGCATTCTTTGTTGGATATTATTATTATCTTTATTAGATAAATTTATTTGTAAATTATACATGTAAATATAATCTGAGCTCTTAAAGTAATCTAACTTATGTTTATTAGGTTTCGGATTATTGGATGCGGGTTCAATGTATAGAACCCTTTAGACCAATCTGTTATTATCTATGGGTTGATAACAGATTGGATTTCTATATAAAGGGCAGGTCTCCAAGGGTTTAGAGATTATCTTGACCTAATTTCTTGTTTCCCATTGACAAGAAACTTTACGGCGCCGTCAACTCTAAGCTCCTTGGAAGATTCTCCTTCTTTCCACTGCATTTTTCTTCCACAGGGATCAAGTCGAAGACGCCACGGCAAAGACAATGGCTAATCAATCAGGTTCTTTGTCTTTCGGTTTATACATTTTATTTATGTTATGTCATGATTCGATGAAACAATAGATCCATGCTTATATACATTATGTTTTCTCTTCGAGTTCTTATTTGGTTTTCTAGAATTCATGCGATTAGGAGAAAACACAATGTTCTATCAATTAGTATCAGAGCCTTGGCTTTGTTTCATCGTTTTTATGGTAATAAAGTTTAAATTTTTTCGTCGATTTATTGTATGTATGCTAGATTAAGTTTTCCTAGTATAATATAATTTTTATCGTCGAAAATCATGTAAAAAAAAATTTTAGGATAGATTTATTTTCTAAATTTTTCATATTTTATGTGAAAAAATACGAAAACGGCAGAAGAATCGTCATGTTTAACCTACTTTTTTTAGATTAAATTGTAATAGTTTAATCGATTGGCTTGGTCAATCAATCGATGATCAAGTCTAAAATTATGAACAGAATAAATTTGATTTAATTAATTGTACAAATTTATTTCAATCGATTATCGTCTTAAATTTGTGATAAAATGAATTAGGAATTATATCGATTAAAAACAAATTTTATTTTTAATCTATGAAAATTTCTTTCATGTGAAATATTTTTTTTCCACGTCGAAAAAAAAACTATTTCGTAGAAACAGTAAAGTGAATTTTATATATATAAAAGGCTAACGCATCAAATATTTTTCTTGATGAAGAGATTAAATAATATTATTTAATATTATTTAATTATAGAACCATAAAGAAATTCTAATTTTAAAGGAGGGTTCTATATATGATATAATCGTATATATTAAACTTTTAGATCGATTGGGATAATCAATTGGATCATACCATTTGATTACTATATAGTGTCAATCAATTAATGAGCTTAATTTTGAGATGTCAAGACTAATAAAGAAATTATTTGTTCGATTAAATATCTAGAATTTTCTTAGGTCTATCTACACAACGTGCTACTAAATTGAACTATTGTGTCGACCTAAAGGAAGACACCTTAGGTCGGTTTAGTGTATTTTGTGTTGGTAGACGTATATCTATGCTAAGAGTAATCGGCCCAAAGGAAGGTTGCTTTTATACCAGATATATGTTCAAGATAGTTTACAATTATTGAACATAATTTATTTTGTTCTGATCATGCACAAAATATGTCGGCCCAAAGGAAGACATATTGCGTGGCAGATTAAAGTTGTTGTAAGCTATGGACCAAAATATAACTCATATAAAGTTTCATATGCACACAATAGGTCGGCCCAAAGGAAGGCACATTGTGTGGCCAATTAAAGGTTGAGTTATATCAGAGAGTACCACTAACAAATTATATTTTTAATATACACATTAAAATGCAATATTGTATTTGGTATCTCATAAGAAGCCCATTTATATGCATTTAAAATTTTATTTATTTGCATAATTATATTATATATATGTTCTTGGCTTTAGTTAAATCGTGAGCTTAAATAAATTTTTTCTTTTTTTTTAAATTTCAGTGCAATCTATAACTACCAACATTAATAACATCCCAACATTAACTGGTTCGAATTTTGCTGAATGGAAAGAATACGTGATCGTAGTCTTAAGCTGCATGGACTTGGACTATGCATCAAGGAATGATCGTCCCGCACCTTTGACCAGTGCTAGCACTATAGAGCAGAGGGTTGAATTTCAGCTGTGGGAGAAATCAAATCGCATGAGTCTAAGCATCATGAATCTTTCCATACCGGCATAAATAAAGAGCTCAATAACAGAGAGTGAAAATGCTAAGAGTTTCCTTAACAAACTGGCAGACCGATTCACCTCAAATGAAAAGGTCGAGACTACCACACTTCTTACGAAGTTGGTAACCATGCGGTACAGTGGTAAAGGAAGCATAAGGGAGTACATTATGGAGATGCCCAATATAGCGGCAAGTCTGAAAGCACTAAAACTCGATATGCCTGAGAGTATGTTAGTGCATTTCGTCTTGATGTCTCTGCCTGCACGGTTCACTCCTTTTAAGATATCGTATAATACTCAAAAGGAAGAGTGGACATTGAATGAGCTTATTGCTCAATGCGTGCAAGAGGAGGGGAGACTGAAGATTGAGACATCTGAAAGTGCTCACTTAGCATCTGGTTCTCAAAATGCAAGCAAGAAGCGAAAGAGGATCAATAACACAGGTAAGGGAAAGTAAACTGCAGATTTTGGAGGCAATGACCATAAGGAGCAAAAGAAGCAGGATAAGAAATTCACTTGTTACTTTTACAAGAAGAAAGGTCATATGAAGAAAGACTGCCTCAAGTACGCCAACTGGCGTGTAAAGAAGGGTAAACTTCTCAACTTTGTTAGTTCAGAAGTCAATTTAGTTATTGTACCCATTGACACTTGGTGGATAGATACTGGTGCTACTACTCACATAAGTGTCACTATGCAGGGTTGTCTTAGGAGCTGACTTCCACTTGATGGTGAAAGATATATCTATACAGGGAATGGAAAAAAGGCTGCAGTAGAGGCTATTGGCGGTTTTAGGCTTTATTTAGGAACTGATGTTTATTTGGATTTGGAGAATACATTCATTGTACCTTCTTTCAGACGAAACTTAATTTCAATTTCTTGTTTGGACAAATCATGTTATTCTTGTTCATTTGGAAATGAAATGTTTAGTATTTTCTATAATTCAATTTTGATTTGTAATGGTTCCTTGGTTGATAAGCTTTATAAATTAAACACCTTTACTCCTACGATTGACAACATATAATGCATAATGTAGGTACAAAATGTAAATTGACCAACGAGAATTCTTCTATGTTGTGGCATAGGCGTTTATGACATATATCCAAACAACGCCTAGAAAGGTTAATGTCACATGAAATTCTTGATTCCCTTGACATGCCAGACTTTGATGTCTGCATAGAGTGTGTTAAGGGGAAGACAACTAACAAAAAGAACAAAGGGGCTGGCCGTTGTAGTGACGTTTTGGAGCTAATACATACGGATATTTGTGGACCATTCTCTAAGGCATCTTGGAATGGACACACATATTTTATTAGCTTCATAGACGATTATTCTAGATTTGGCTATTTGTACCTTATTCATGAGAAGTCGCAATCTTTGGACATGTTCAAAATTTTCAAAGCCGAAGTTGAACTTCAACTAGGTAAGAAAATTAAAGTCGTCCGATCTGACCGTGGAGGAGAATATTACGGTCGATATGATGAATCAGGTGAACAACGTCCAGGACCTTTTGTAAATTACCTTGTTGAGTGTGGGATTGTGCCTTAGTATACCATACCTGGTACACCCAGTTAGAATGGTGTAGCTGAGCGTCGCAATCGAACCCTAAAAGACATGGTGAGAAGTATGATGACTTTCACTTCTCTACCGGAGTCTTTGTCGGGTGAGACACTCAAGACTGTAGTTTACCTTCTTAATAGAGTACCTAGTAAGACAATAACTAAAATCCCATTTGAGATGTGGACGGGTAGAAAGCCTAGCATTAGGCATTTACACGTCTGGGGTTATCCAACTGAGGCTAAGCCTTACAAGCCTAATAAAAAGAAACTGGACTCAAGAACTGTTAGCTGCAATTTTGTAGGTTACTCTAAGAGATCAAAGAGGTATAAATTTTATGATTCATCTAATAGATCCTTCTTTGAAACGGGAAACGCCAAGTTTATTGAGGACAGTGGGAGCGATAAAATCAGGGAAGTATCTTTTGAGAAAAGCGTTGGCAATCCTCTTATGGTCACTACTAGTGCAATCATTAGTGGTATGGTTACCATACCACACATTATGGATGTTGCACATCTAGTGAGCGTAGTGAACCAAGATATTCCCATGACATCTCAATGCAATTAGAGGAGCCTACCACTGAAATTAAAGTATTGTCTCATATTGATGAGCAAGTACCTCAACCACCTCAAACACAAGTGCCCTTAAGGCGATCCACAAGGGAACGGAGAAGCACGAATTCTTGTGATTATGTTTATCTCCAAGAGCATGAGTTTGATATAAAGTTGGAAAGTGATCCTACATCTTTCCAAGAAGTCAAACAATGCTCTAACCCTGAAAGGTGGATTAACGTCATGCAAGAAGAGTTGAAGTCTACGACAGACAATGACGTTTGGGAACTTATCGAATTGCCTGAAGGTTCGAAACCCGTTGGTTGTAAATGGATATTTAAAGCCAAGTGAGATTCAAAGGGCAATATCGAAAGGTATAAGACTCGTCTTGTTGCCAAGGGATTCACTCAAAAGGAAGACATTGATTATAAGGAGACTTTCTCACCTGTGTCGACGAAAGACTCCCTTAGGGTAATCATGACACTTGTAGCTCATTTTGATTTGGAGCTATATTAAATGGACGTAAAGACTGCATTCCTCAATGGAGACATAAAGGAGTCTATATATATGCTGCAATCGGAGAATTTTGAGTCCTCAGACTCAAAACACCTAGTATGTAGATTAAAGAAGTCCATTTATGGTTTAAAGCAGACATCCCGTCAATGGTACCGAAAATTTGATCAAGTGGTTACCTCATTTGGAT
This sequence comes from Boesenbergia rotunda, assembly GCA_024364735.1. Taxonomy (NCBI): domain Eukaryota; kingdom Viridiplantae; phylum Streptophyta; class Magnoliopsida; order Zingiberales; family Zingiberaceae; genus Boesenbergia; species Boesenbergia rotunda. Next base: position 3,808 of record JAGFNQ010002580.1, on the reverse strand, counting down.
TTAAAGAGAACCCCATTGATTAATGCATATATGTCAAGTTCAGTGGGAGCAAGTTTGTTATACTTGTTTTATACGTGGATGATATATTGCTTGCGAGTAATAATAAGGGTCTACTGCATGAAACCAAGTCATTTCTATCTGGTAAATTTGAAATGAAAGATCTTGGTGAAACATCTTTTGTTCTAGGCATTCAGATCTGTCGTGATCGATCAAGAGGCATTCTTGGACTTTCACAACAAGCTTATATTGAGAAGGTGCTTATAAGGCATGACATGCAGAACTGTACACCTGGTGACACACCTGTGTCAAGAGGTGACAAGTTCAGTTTGCAGCAGTGTCCACGACTTGAACTTGAAATAAAGGAGATGGAACAATTCCCATATGCATCAGCAATGGGAAGTTTCATGTATGCACAAGTTTGCACTCGAACAGATATAACATTTGTAGTTGGCATGTTAGGCAGATATGTTAATAACCTAGGACCGTCGGACTGAAAGCAATTAAAAGAGTGATGCGGTATTTGCAAAGGAATAAAAGACACATGCTCACGTATCGGAGGTCAGATCATTTGGAGGTGATTGGTTATTCAGACTCTGATTTTGCTGGATGCTTAGATAACAGGAGGTCCACTTCAGGCTATATCTTCATGCTTGTTGGAGGGGCTATATCTTGGAAGAGCGTCAAGCAGACGCTAGTAGCTACTTCTACTATGGAGGCAGAATTGGTAGCATACTATAAAGCATCCAATCACGGGATTTGGTTGCAGAACTTTATCACATCATTGCATATTGTTAATGGCATTGACATGCCACTGAGGATCTACTGTCATAATAAAGATGTAAAACTTTATGCCAAGAACAACCGCAGTTCGTCGATGTCCAAGCACATCGACATTAAGTTTCTAGTGGTTAAAGAGAGAGTTCAGAGTCGCCAGATTATGGTAGAACACATCTGCACAGATTCCATGTTGGCCGATCCACTCACCAAAGGCTTGGTGCCCAAGGTGTTTCATGTGTATATTGTGGATATGGGAGTTCTTCTTATGGAAGAAGAACTCATCTAGTGAGAGTCTGTATTTATTTTAATGCTCTATGTTAATAAAGACAAACATTTTATTTTGATTATTATGCGTACCTAAAGTTCAAATAATAATAATAATAATAATGAGAATTCATATGTTTGTTTGACGCTCTGAATACGATATCATGATTTACTACTGCTGTTCAGCATTTGATGTTTGTAAATATAATACAAATTCCTTTTGAAATCATAAAGTTTGGATCATGATTTGCTGTTGCAGTTTAGCATAAGATGTTGGATCGAGAGTTGCGAGAGAGGGGGGGGGTGAATGTCGCAATTCGTTCGGATTTAAAAAAGAGCGGGTGCGCAGCGGAAAATAAAAGAAAACAGAACAATGCAAACACAGTCGGTTTACTTGGTTCGGAGCCTGGGTCGACTCCTACTCCAAGGCCCACGGTCGTTGACCGTTTTCTGCGGGCAATTCTATAAGTTCGTAAAAGTTTACAAGACAGATAATAATAAGAATAGTTTAGTAAACTTTTAAATACAACTCTTGTTACCGACGTCCGGTGAGGATCGAAGTTCCGGAGCAGCGGGACGTCGTCGGCTTGAGTTGGCAACTTTCTGGAGCGTGTCGCGGAAGCAGAAGAGCGCAGAAGTGTCGAAGGAAATTCGTTGTTGAAGAAGAGGGTCGAGGGTCCCTTATATAGGGCTGGGGGCGCCCGGGATGCTCGGGGCGCCCCCCCCACGTGGCTTTCGATCCGGCGAGCCCTCTGGTCAAGGCTGATCTCTGCTTCTTCGGGATCACATTTGACTGGGGCGCCCGGGTTGACCGGTCAAGGCTCATCTTCTTCGCGAGGGTGAGCTGCTGCAGCTGCCAGTGGCGTGGCACAGTGGGCGCCCGTGACACGCGGGGCGCCCGATGCGCGCGGGGCGCCCGAAACATCCGGGGCGCCCCCAAATGTGCTGCTGTCGGGGCGTTTACTTGCTCTGCTGACTTTGGGTTGACTCTGGGGCGCCCGAAACATCCGGGGCACCCTGCTCAGCTACTGCCTCACTCCTTTGAGGCTCTCTGAGCTGCAGAAACACAGTCCTTCGGTCCTGCATCCAGGGTTAGTCCAAAACAGCAATTAATAAGTTAATTTTACACAGCCTTAGCTGTCTTGGTTCTGACTTTGGGTCTCCAAAATGGAGCCCTAGGTCGAACCGACGCCTAATGTTCCCTCTAGGGGAACGCGTCCTCACCTACTCCTCTCAGGAGAATTTACTTGGTGCCAACCGGATTCTCCAGTTGGACTTTTGCCCGGCAGTCCTTCGCCAGGTCTTGAGTTGCCAAGCTTCCCTTCGCTTGGTGCCTAGCAGCCCTTCGCTAGGTCTTTTCTTCTGGCAGCCTTTCGCCAGTGCCTAGCATTCCTTCGCTAGGGCTTGTCCATTCTGGCAGTCCTTCGCCAGAGCCTAGCAGCCCTTTGCTAGGGCTTTTCCTGTCTGGCAGTCCTTCGCCAGTGCCTAGCATTCCTTCGCTAGGGCTTTTCCTGTACACTCAAGAAACTTTGTTAGACAACGACTAACCCTTAACTTTTGAACCCTTTTTGTCAATATCAAAACACAGGTTTGACTTGGGTGCATACTGCACCAACAATCTCCCCCTTTTTGATATATGGCAACCTAGTTCAAAAAGTTAAGGAAAAAATGCTGAAATTAGAAATTCTAAGTTAGATTCCCTCCCCCTGGAAGAAATCTCCCCTAGGTTTTTCAAAAATAGGTGGTGTAAGTGAAGTACTTAGAAGATTTCATGTTTTGATAATAAGTTAGGAAATCTATAAAGTTTTTGCTAAGTTTTTTTTTAAAAAAACATTCTTAGTTTGGGAAACTTAGAAAATTTTCAGTTTTTGAAAAAAGTTCAGACTTTAGAAAATATTAAGCAAAAAATCATTTTAAGCAAAAAATATTAAGTTTCGAAATAGTTCAGAGTTTAGAAATAAAGCTAGAAATTATTTACCAATTTTTCAGTTCAACCCTTTTGAAGAAGATTATGAAAGAAAAAAAATTTTAAAAATTTTGTTCCCTGTTTCTTTTCCAACTCTCCCCCTTTGACATATATCAAAAAATGCAGAAAAAAAAAATAAATTTTGCAATAGTTGAATAAAGCATTGGCTGTACTGAATCAAAACAAGACCTAGGTCTGGTTAACTCTTTAGGGACCTGTCTAACCCAATTAGCTACTTACTAACTGTTATAAACAGTAGTTTTGGCTAGGGTTAGTCAAGTTAAGTGAGTTGTTCAAGTTAGATTGTCTAAACTTGACACTTAACTTGATTGCTGTTCAGTTTGTATTTAGTGCCCCAACTACTGCAGATGCACTGACTTAAAGCATCTTGAGTTAAGGCAAAGACCTAAGCATCTCAACCCTTTCTAGGTTATCATTCAAAAGTACCCTAAGGTGTTTGTGAGATGCTGGCTTCTAGATCTATAGGTGCATGCAGTTCTAGGGTTAGAGCCTAGGCTAAGTCCATTTCGAAAAGAGGCCCTAGTTTTGAAGGGGGTATTTTTGAAATAAAACTAGAAAAAAATTTTAAAAGAAACTTTTTCAAGTTAAAGTAAAACAAATTTTTAAAGGACATTTTAAGATCAATCAAAAACCGAATGATTCTATTCTACTAAGCATAACCCTAACTGCCTTCTTAGTGAGCTAAACTCAGATTCAGGTAGGGGTTTAGTGAATATGTCAGCTAGGTTGGACTTGGAGTCTACATGCTTAAGGACTATTTCACCCCTAGCTACGTGATCT